>PVKE010011801.1:0-39517 GCA_004027555.1 Craseonycteris thonglongyai | reverse complement strand
TACCAAAGGCTGCCAATTCTGGCTCCTTCTTCCACTTCCCCAGCGAGGCCGGTGGGTTTGGCCATATCACGTTGGTGTGTAAAAGCAGGTCCCCCATGCTCAGATCTGCAACCTGAAAACCAGAGGCACAGCGCAGCTTACTGGGTGGTGTTATGAACACTCAGGTCTTTAAGAGTCCCGCAGGCTGAGCTCAAGTCTACCCCATGAAAATACTGTCTCTAAAAACCTTTGTCATCTTTTCTAATTAAATGTACTGGGATGACATTGGTTAGTAAACGTACATAGGTGTCAAGTGTACAATTCTGTCATACATCATCTGTATAGTGCATTGTCTCACCCAAAGGCAGTCCTCCTTCTGTCACCATATATTTGACCCCCTTTACCCTCTCCTACCACCCCCTTCCTGATGTCAATTTTGCTTCATGAAAATACTGTTTTTTAAATACAATTAGTCATCAAAAGATACACCCTTTACCCCAGGTGCATCTACCAGAATTTCAATAAGTGGGGAATAACGTACAAACTGGGGTACTGAAATTCACATGCAGTACATCTGTCAAAAAACTGACCTACAAAAAGTTGGAGATGATTGGTGTTCAAATAGACATTTTCTCAATGACAGGCATGTGCCACCAATGATGATGAAGATCCACCCCCCCAAAACTGTAGGTCTGTGAGTTCAAATCCCTCTGGAACAGAGGTCTTCTGGGAAGCAGTGGAGTCAATTATTTCGTCTCTCAACTCATTTTAAAGACTTTATTTCACTTTAGAGGAGAAAGCGAGAAGCTAGCTGAGGAGCTGGAAGAGCACTCTTTCCGCAAGTGCAGCAGGAGCTGTGGGCTCCTCGGAGTCTAGTCACATGCCGCTGAAGGTTCAATGCTGCACCATCTTAGACAGACAAGGTCCTCTTCGCGTGGTACAGCCACCCAGACACGATGACCCAGAGGTTCTGCCCAAGGACCAGTGTTGACGCCTCATGACAGTCATGACTACTTGGCCCACCTCCAAGCCCATCGAAATCCCAACCTCCCACCCACTCAGCAGACGAATCATAGGTGGGAAGGAGGAGGTCTCTTCACCTGCTTGTTCTTTTGTGGACACCTCAGAGGACAGGACTTTGCAATGAGCAGAATTCACAGTCCACCCCATTGGTAAACAGCACGACCCGTTAGGACGCTCTTCCTCAGACATGCCTCCCTGAGACCCACCCTCAGTTCCCCCAGTTCACTGTCCCCCAGGTCTACTCTCTGTGCCCACAGACACGGAGCCCAGGCCCTCTTCCTCACGGCAGCATTATGGATATCGGAAAGCTGGATGCGGAGCTTCTCCAGGGCAAATGGCTCTGGTTTCTTTCGCTTTATGATCTGACTGGTTTTCTAGACACAGCCGCCACTGAGCAGCAGCCCTTTGCATTGTCCCTGTTGGGCCACCAAACCAGGCTACAGTGCTGGCAGTGTGGCTCCAGCAGCGCCAAATACAGTGGTATTGTTGTCACTATAATGGATGGGATCATTAAACAGTAATAATTACTCTAATTATCATTGAGTTATATGTATTAGTAGTACAGCCAAGGGTAAGAAGAAATTAAGCAATCATATTACTTGGTTTAGATGCATGAAGTAACTAACTAGTCAACGAACTCCCAGGAGAGTATCAGCTAAGGGAACTATACAGTCTCCACTACTCATTCCCAAATACCCACACAGAAAAGGAATGGTTGTATACACGAGACAAATTCCTGGGTACTTTCTAGGCCACAGCCTTTGGGGTATGTCTTTCAAAGTAATTAAAAGTCACTGGGGAAGATCATTGTCCAATCTCTACTTCCTCCCTCTAATAGAATTACAGGCATGCCTCGTTATACACTGTGCTTTGCCTACGGTGCTTCACAGACATTGTGTGTTCTTTACAAATTGAGGGTTAGACCTTCCACCAGCAAAAAGATGATGACTCGTTGAAGGCTCATATGATGATAGCATTTTTTAGTAATGAAGTATTTCGTAGCCCCTCAAGCTTCAACTTAACATTTGGGAACTTAACCTCCCCAGACGGCATTTAAATTTGTCTCAAATACATGGTGTGGACACTGACTTCATTTAAATGCGGTATCTCAAAAAGTGTACCATCCACATTCACAAAATTTTGATGGATGAGGCAAGTGGACATAAGCCGAATGTTGAAATGCTGCTGGGAGAGAAAATAAGGTCCATACACGGTACACAAAACACTGCTGGGAGAGAAAATAGGGTCAGTACACGTGTACGTCGAAATGCTGCTGGGAGAGAAAACAGGGTCAGTACACGCATACGTCGAAACGCTGCTGGGAGAGAAAATAGTACACGTGTACATCGAAAGGGCTTGAGGGGTTTTTAATTAATGTACATTATTCTTTTAGGCATACCGGTAATGTTATTGCACACTTAACAGAGTACACTATTGTACGCACTAGAGAACCAAAAACGCTTGTGACTCGGCCTACCAGTGTTCATGCTATTGAGGTGGTCTGGAACCGAACCCACTATATCTTCAAGGTGCACCTGCACATATCTGTGTCTCCTGGCATGTGATTTCCTAGTGCCTCCCATGAGACTGGGCTAAGTTCTGATGGGCTGGGGTTGGCCATGTGCCTTGGGCTGTGGCCTTGGCATAAGAAGGTTCCACCGGCCCTCTCGAGCTTCCGCCTTCTAGCCGTGGAAAGGACAGGCCCAAGACAGCCACTACTGCCTCAGCCTGGATCCCAGGAGGAGGCAATGCTGTGCACGCTGGGCCCTAAGCTCTCCAGCTCAGCAAGCGAAGCCCGGTACAGCTGACCCACACAGAGCCTGGGAAATGAACGTCCCCTGTCATGAACACTCATTCTGGGTTGCTTATTGCACCGTGGAAATGGGTCGATACAGGGCTGGTGCACACAGTTTCCCCCTTGTGACAAGTTTTTACATGGCCCATGTACTACGGGGGTTAGAGCCGCTCCTCTGGCCACAGCACTTCCCTTGGCCTTCCATCGGTTCTTTCTGAATCTTCCATCCAAACCCCAAGGCTGAGATCTGCTGAGAGGCCTCTACACAAACAACGGCTGGGAGGTCCTGCTGAGCCAGATTCGGAGGCCCTTCTGCTTACGGGAAATGCTATCTTAGGCCTTTTCTTCTTCTGACTTAAGTCGAAGGGATACTCTCGGGGCTCAGCTCCCTAAATTCTAACCTGAGGTGGGAGGTTGAAGGCCCAGCTGCATCATGAAATGTTTCCTTACCAGCTTTGCTCTCTGTGAATGTATTTGCCTTCAGGGACCTCCCAAGCAAAGTACCCTATGTCCCTGGATGGTTACCATTTCAATCCAGACCTACCATTCCCAGGAGATACCAGTACACGTTCTTATTCCTGTTTACAACTGTTCATAAATCCATTCCAGGATTGTACTGGATATCGCCATTAAAAGGGAAACCACAATGATCAGGCATCTCCTTTCAGAACATAGGTTGTATAATTCCAACTGTCCGCCTCTCTAAATTTCCACAGCTGTTCCAATATACGTACACTCCGTAGGAGTTCCGTAGAACTGGAACTCATCTTGGCAGAACATTTCCATGACCAATTCTCCCCAGGGTTTACTTTTGTGGAAGTGAGACCATTCCATCCCTTTCAGTTTGAAGACCATTCTCCTCAATGGAGGAATAAAGGGATCAAATGAAACCGGAATCTTTTTCCTTGAGTAATCCTTTGTCTTTGGCTATCATACCTGTGGTCCCTTTGGGGGGGTGGGGCTCTACTTCTTCCTTATTCTTCTTACAGTGCTACAACATGAACTTTTGTTGCTCTCTTTGGCATCTTTTCCAAGCCTTAATTTTTTTGGACTTTGTACATCCTACTATTGATGTTGGGTTTTCTGACTTTTTAACACTGGCCCCCAATCAAATGTCCCTCCTTCCATCTTTAGCACATTTCTTTGTACCAAATCTCAGCTCACAAGAGACTACTTTGTACAACTCTATATCTCTTTGTTCTTTGCTGCAAAAATGTCTTACTGGATTGTCAGAATTTGATTTTAGAGGACAGGCAGTCTCACCAAAGCCCTGTTTCCTTTGACAGGCTCTGACTTTTGAGTCACACTTATCGTTTTTGTCTACATTCTTTGCAATCCACTATTCAAGTCACCTTCTAGTCTTTAGTATAATGGTCCTTGGCTCTCAAAATCATTAAAACCCAGAAATTAATTTGGCAGATAATAAAAAATATCACAAAATATAATGAAAAAGTTCATTTCCATGACTCACCAAAATTCACTTCTGTCAAAATGAAACAGACTAAAATACAGAGTAGGAAAAACTCTTTTGATCAAAAATGATTGCAGTATTATTCAGAGTACTCAGTACAAGAAGACAAAAAAATTGCCCAATGAGAGGAATTAAGTAAATCATTATTCAGCCACACAATGTATTATACAATCATTTAAATAATCCTTTTGAAGAGTTAAAAATAACATAAAAATTCTCTGTTCAATATAAAAAAATCAAGGTACAAAACGACTTTCAAAATATAATTATTCAAGCATATGCATACATATAATTTATTAAGCAACAGAAACACCCAAATGTTGAGATTCTTCTTCTTCTGACCTTTTCCATCATCTTACTCTTTTCTCTAATAAGCATATGGCTTTCTTATTTAAATATTTTACAAGAAAATAAGAACTAAATCCAGAGTAGCAGCATCCACCTTTTCTGTGCTCCAATTGGTTAGGTTACCTCCAAGAGCATTCTTATGCTCTGCTGGTAACATTATGCAGAAAAAGTGAATTGTGTTTCAGTGAAAAGTACATATCCTCTAAAGCTCAGCCTCTCGAGTCATCAGATTTCAGCCCTGCACACTGTCTTTAGTGCCTTTGCAATTCTTTGTAAGGTGTAGGTAAGGGACAGCTATGTAAATTCTGTCCCATCTGGTAGAGACCCCCTGGCTTCTTCCCACTGTGGAAAAACATTTGTCTCCATTTACAAATCATCTAGACATGTCTTCATTTCCCATACACACCCGTGCTGTTTTGACCTTTCCAATGCATTGTTACACACCTGCCTGCTTCCCTCATATCATCTGAGTGAAACAAATTCCTGCATTTGTGTTTTCTTTTACATTTATGAGATGTCACCATTTTACCTTTCTGAAAACTATCTTTTAACAGTCCAAAACCTTGTTTCACTGAGGACATTAACATGAACCTGGATCAAAGTCCTCATGGATCTCTGAAGATGAGGCTGTTTCCTCTGTCTAAACACTCAGGCTTTGCCCCACCCCCTTGCATTTCTCCCTCCTTCTAATCACAGCAGGCATGTTTTTCTTCATAGTTCCCTCCAGCTTTTCTCCGGTTTTCTTTTTGCACTAGACAGCAAAACCAAGGACAATATTCCAGTTGAGTCGTCAGGAGTACAGAGGCACTGACGGATACTATGATGCATCATGATGCTCTGATTCATCTCAGTGTTATCAACATTTTAATTCACATCAGCTCTTTGCAATGACTCATGCACAAACTTAGTTCACTCTTAAGTTCTTTTCAGAGGTATCTGTTCTGTCACTATTTTTTCTAAGTAGGTTTCCAGGTAGATGTCAAAAGAAATGATTCAGGATCATTGGAAACTTTCATTCAATCAACAAATATTTATTGAGCACCTACTTACTACATGGCAGTAACTATTCCAATCTCTGGGGATATAGTTTCAGCCTTTAACGGTGTTTATAGAATCAGCCCAGCTATCGTCATGGAAGTTCACTCTCACAGAACAAAACCAGGGGTCCTGAGAGTGATGGGGTGAGAATTCGGAACAAGTTTCCCATATAACAAAATAATTCAGCTGAGGAAGAAAATGTACACTGTAGCCATGAATAAAGAAAAAAAAAAGTTCCACCAACAAAACCAGTTCCTTTGGAACTATTTTACTGACAAACAATACCTTTCAAAAAAACAATCAAACCAGCGCCCCCGCTTTACTGACAGGTGTCCTGAGAAGAGGGTGGGGTCCTTACCTCCTTTTTCTCACCCGTCTGCTCAGCAATCAGCTGGTCAAACACAGCCCCAAATTCTTCATGGATCTTCTGCATTTCGTTGATGTGACTTGCAACCTTGTTCATGGTCTTGATGGCCACTAGAAGAGAACAGGCCATGAGATGAAGAGGCTGTGGGGAGACTCTGAGAGCGAAGGAGGAGGGCACAGGGCCCCGGGCTCACCGTCCAGGTGGTAATGCTCCTCACTCTCGGCGTCCGTCAGGGCGAACAGTTCCTTCAGCAGCAGCGGGTACTTGAGGATCCGCTGGATGGGCTTGATGAGGTAAGACTCCAGGGTGGCCGAATGCTGCTGCTTCGGGTTCTGGGCATCTAGGAACGCCTTGAAAGCTGGGTCTGTCCTGGCTGCAAGAGTGCACACACAGCTCTTCAGGGCGGGTCAGCCACATGCCTGCCTCCCCCCTCGCAATTCCACTCGCTGATTCAGGGTGAACTTTCCAGGACCCAGGGAAGAGTGGGTTGCAGGTAGAAGGAAAGGGAGCTCAGAGAGACAACAGCAAGGCCCCTCAGATGTATCCATTTGTTGATGTGGGGAGAAGAACAGGGTTTGAGTTCAGTGATACCAACGAGCTAAGGGATGACAGGGTTTGTAGGCTCAACAGACTTAAGACTTTCAGGGACTGCTTTCTGTTTTATTAAGGATGTCTTTCTAGTCTATTTTAATATCTGGGGCCTTACAGACCGTGGGAGATTGCCCCACCCCCAGGCCAGCCAATTTCTAGAGATAGTAAAAGGCTTTCCTAGGAGTGTGACTTTCACATGCAAACCAACCAAGCCAGGGCCGGCCCCCACCCCAATCTCCACTAGCAGCTCTCACACTCTAGTCACTACCCCCCTGTCCCAACCCTCCAAGGAAGGGCCAGGCACTAGACAACCTGAGACCACCACAACACCCCAGAGCCCTCTGAAATTATTCAAACTAGCCCATCCTAAGTGGGCTGACCCTGACCTGCCCATTCCTTCCTGCAGAAACCGCAATACCAGCTCCTGCTCTGTTTTCTCCCTGGCTCCCTCCATCTCCTGACCTCCCCCGTTCCCTGGTATGGCCCTGCATGGTGTTGCATGATACTCCTCTCAGGAACGGTAACAAACTCACCCTTCAATGGAAACCGTCCCCTGATCTGCAGGCCTCACTATATCTAGTAAGAAAGCACATTTCAAAACCCCCTGGTTTTCCTCATCTTTCCAGCATTCCACGGCTGGTAAGAGCTTCTTTGGAGAAAAGGCAGCACCTTGCCGCTCTGGCACCTGGAGTGAGGGTGGCACTCCCACCATGAACGCCTTTTACGATGTGTTCCTTGTTAACTCAGTGTTACCAGCCATTAGCGTCTGTAAGCCAGGCCCTGCCACCCAGGACAGGGGAGTTCTATCAAAGGGAAACATGCATCTGAGCTCATGTAACTCAGGCAGCAACACCCTCACCAGCCCGGCTTTTATCTGTGTCCCAGGTGGGCTGGAAAGCAGCCCTGGGGAGCTGCCGGTGACCTGACCAGCAAAGAGGTGCCTGCCGGTGATCATTAGGAAGACAAAGCGGTCTCAGTGCAAAAAAGTGGTGGGAGAGGAGGCCGCGGTGAAAGCCAAAAATGGGAAGAAGAAAAGACGATATATCCACGTGACTTAACAGTGGGTATGCTCTTCTCCAAAGCTTCTGATAGAGGTGAAGAAGGTCTTTCCACCTTCAGTGATTAGCAGTGTGAGCTAAGATCACCAGGTGTTGTAAAAGGGCAACTGTGAAACTGGGACATGACTCTTGGCGCTATCTTTACTCAATTAAGAAATAGCAGTCATGGGGGGAAGGCCTCCTAAAGACCAACATCTTGTCAGCTCTTGGAAGCCCCATGAAGAGGACTCGGACTCTGAGTCCAGCCACCACTTCTCCTTCCAGAGAATAAGTCCTTGAAGAGAAAAGGGACTGGGAGTCAGAAACCAATAAATGAGGAAGCTATGGCTTCCATGGGATAGCCCAAGTCTCAGTCCATGTCTACAAGGACCTAGGAAACCCCCTCCTGCCCCCCAATTCCAAAAAGGTGATCACGGGCATTCAACCTATCAACTGCATTGTAAGAGAGTGGGGCTCCTGGCTCTGCGAGCTACTGAAGTAGCACTTCCATCCAACCTCACTCTGTGTCTGTTAATATTCACAGACTGGCACTTTTGTTCTCAAACCCTCCTCTTTACCCGCGTGGCACATCTGGCCATTAGCATGTAGGTCATGCCTAATGTTTTAAGGAAGATATGATAATATTTTCCAGGTGCAGAAAAATATTATTGAATTAAAGAAAAATCTACAGGGGCAGAATTTAATCTAATCGAGTGTTTAAAAATAACACAAATGGCTCTAAGGACTGTAATGGGTACATAATTTTACTGGCGAGCAGAGAGCTCTAAAATTATTCCATTAACAATCCCATAAGAACTGGCATTCAGTTAAAGTGTCAAAAGAAACACACAGAACGGTATGACCGATACAGCACATGTGAAAACAGACAGCGGGACCAGGAAATTCCCAGGTTCCCTTCACATGTTTGTGCTGAACCAGAACTCTGTTGAACAGACTATCTCACCCATTAAGTTATCGGGAGATCTGCAGGGTACTATTCTATCCTATAGCAGGTTTTAAATTAAGTCAAGCTCACTCTCTTTGGCAGCAAAGCATAACCTATGTAAATTATTTACATACACAGGCGCTGGACCAGCAGCTGTTTACATGGCAACCACATTGAAGTGTTAAACACAGAAGGCTAATTTCCAGAGATTCTTCGAAATCCAGCATTCTACTGGGTCTGTTTACCAATGAGGTGTTTCTTCAACCACATGCTGAGATTTCTGGCAACTCTCAGAATGTTCCATCATCTTCCCAGATCACTTAGGAAGAGGAAGCTTGCTCTCGGTACAGAACACAAAAATTTTACTCTGTTCTGTGCGAAATACATTTGCAATTTGAGTAATTTTTGTGAATAACTGAAATCACTTGAGTAGTGATGGCAGTGGCTATGATCACATACTGAGGAACAAAAACAAGTGAGGGGAATTTTGTGAAAAAGAGGGATAAAGTAAGGGAATTTCTAAACCGCCTAGGTTTGGGCATAACTACAAAAACGACCCATCAATTCTGGCCCCAACAAGCTGAGTCAAAACTGCCATTCCAAGAAAACTGACAAGCTCTTCATTCCAGATACTAATGAATTTCACTTCTCAGTACCCTTATGTTG
The DNA here is from genome assembly GCA_004027555.1 of Craseonycteris thonglongyai. Taxonomy (NCBI): domain Eukaryota; kingdom Metazoa; phylum Chordata; class Mammalia; order Chiroptera; family Craseonycteridae; genus Craseonycteris; species Craseonycteris thonglongyai. The sequence continues at coordinate 30,256 of PVKE010011801.1, read as the reverse complement.
AGTTCTTGGAACGTCCACCTGGCACATCAATGCCTCTCAGAATTTGGTCCCAAAGCTCCCACCCACAGTCGGCCACAAAACTGTGGCCCACCCACTACCCTGTCCTCACAGTCACAGGTCTTACCTTTCACCAGGACCTTGGGGACCTTCGTGTGGCTGGCGCAGAAGGCACTGTAGAGCTTGAACCGGTCGGCGTAATACAGAAAGGACCCCCCCAGAGAGAACAGCACTTTCTGGATTGAACGAGAAAAAGCATAGTTACTTCATGTTTCTCCCAATCAGGGAGCATCAGCAACAGGACGTCCCAGGGAGCTCACACCTGCCAGAGGCACCCCACTCATCAGGCACACCTGCCACAGCCTTTCTTTGCTCACCGAGGGCCTCACGCTGCCTCTCGGAAAGCCCACGGCCTACAAATGTGACAGATGCTGGGTGTGGCCTTCTCAGGAACTACAATGGAAGTGTCACTATTGTTCAGGTCTGTGTTTTTACATGACCTCTCTAGGACATTTGAATGTTAATGAGAAAATATATATGACATTTTGGAAAAGGCAGAAATCTGAACTTTCTCATTAGCTCTTGCTGGGGGGGTAGAAGTGATACACCAAATAAATGCAGGAAATGCAAATACCCCCAAATTTAGAAAACACATTTCCCTGACCACTAACTCCACCCTCTGCAGCACCACTCTCTCTTCTAGCAGGGAGCAGACATCAACAAAAGGAACACACTTATTAGAAAGAAACATGCTTGACTTTGGCAATTAGGTTCCATCTCTCCAGCCCATACTCTCTTCCCACAAAGGATCAAAACTGGGCAGAGGGAGATGCCAGGAGAGCTCGCCTCATAATCACAAGGTCCGGGGTTCGATTCCCAGCCCCAGCCCGTGCAACCCCATATGCTGAACTGTGGTGAACTGGTAGCCGCCAGGATAGCCGGGAGGTGAAGGCTCTTGCCTACCATGCAGGAGGCCCCCAGTTCAGTCCCCACCCCACGTGGCCCCACATCCACCTGTGTAGAGTGAAACCATGTCACAACTGATAATGTAAAACTATAGACTGCTCTGGGCCCTCCCCCTTCTCTCACTGTCTCACAACTTCTAAATAAAAATAAATAAATCTTAAAACAAAACAAAACTGTGTGGAGGCCTTCCCTATTAAGTATTTAATACACCTGAGATGGAATACTTTGTCTCCTACACATTTTATATAAATGTTTGAAACAGGCCTCAGAAAAGAATCTTCTACAGGTTTCACATTGATCTAGTCTTGTTCAAAGAAAGATACTGCTTATTTGAGCTTAGAATTAAAAGGTCTCAAGAAAAACAACAACAATAATAAGGTGTTGGATTTGAGTGATAAATTGGGTTTCCAAAAGTGTAATTTAGCTAAGGAACAATGCAGAGAATTCTGATAGACTGTCTACTAACACCAACAAAAATAATTTGTTAGGAGACACACGTACTTAGTAATTAGAGGCCTAACTTGGTTTCCTCCACGTTCTGTTTTCCTTTCCTTTTCTAGCACCCACCCCAACTCTGCCCTCATACCCCCTGACTGAAAGACTATCAGACGAAAAAGCCTGACTCTATAGGTAGTGCTATCCTTCAAGCTACATTCAGTTATTAAACAAGAAAAGTTATGGAAGGAAAAGCTCTGAATGAATCCTCTCATGTTAGGCACATCAAGTCATTCGTTTAACCCAGGGGTGTCAAACTCAATGAAAACACGGGCCATTTGGTGCAACAGGCAAGACTCACGCGGGCCCCATCACATTTACAAATGTCGCCGGAACTGAGTCAGTGCATTTATACATGCCCATAGGCCCCCAGGAAAGGCACTGGGCCACGTGTATACTCGTCTTCAGTAGTTACAGGGTTCACGAGGAAATTGTGTGTACGGTATTGCCTCGATCTCCCCTAAGCGCTATTTTCTTCATAACAATTTTTTCTATTTTCATTTTATTTCAGAGCATCGTGGGCCACAAAGAATTACCTCGGGGGCCGCATGCAGCCCGCAGGCCACCAGTTTGACACCCCTGGTTTAACCTAATACTGACTAAGCTCATGCAATATAGCAAACACAGATAGAATATTAAGGTATTCATTTATTCTTCAGGCCTAAACACATGATCTCAGGTGCAAAGTGTGCACAATCAGGAGGGGCGTAGCCCCGGACCGCGTTTCCCCCACATTTCTCTTCCGTATACAGGACTTCATCGAGCCTCTCATTGGTGGACAGTCCACATTTCCAAGGGGAATTCTGTCAAAACTTATTTGACCTCAGAACTTTTTTTTTTAATATTGTCTTAGGATTAGTATTTTGCAGAACACAGTTTAAAAATTTCAACAATTTTTATGTTTTTGGCCAAATATGCAATCAGAATTTAAACAACACAGCAATGGAAGAAAACAGCAACAGGTTTGGGAGTGGACAGTGTGGAGAACCCAAACCAGAGGTGCTGGAGAGAAGGCCCCAGGCCATGGATAATTCATGGACATGCAGTATTGTGCCTTAGAGATGGAATGGAGATCATCAGATTATGCAATAAACCAGGGACATGAAGGTCCAGAAGGGAGTCCCACTCATAAATGGAATTTACAATATTAACGGCTTAGAGTAAACTTAGTAAAAGAATCAATATACCAATCCCTCCCTAGAATAACTACTAGTCATGTTCTTATTACAGTTCTGATAACCAAACTCTCCCGAAGTGATGAATCATCACTAAGCTCAAAGAACAGGCCCCACAGCAAAAGACTGATGTACTGTATGAATATAATGTTAGATATTTTAGGTTAAAATTAAGTATTTTAAGGTATGTCAGTATCTATTTTATTATGTTCCATTTTGAACAACTTTTGATTAACTGTGACAAACTACTAGCCCTTATCACAGCTTATACTGTCTTATGAATTAATTTACTAATTTAGAAAATATATATCATTGCAAACAGAAGCCGATGAACCAAACTATGTTTCAAATGGATAGCATAACCATGCTGAAGAGGAGAGAACATGAACTTGCCCAGGCAATTTCTGAACATGGAACAATGAACTATATGCAATATTTAAGAATAAAGCACTCTTGTCTGCAGCTTACTCTTAAATGGTTCAGGGAAAAAATCATATTCCATATACACACATATATGCATACAGGAAATAGGAAGAGAGAGAAAGAATAACACAAATGTGGTCAAATGTTGACATTGGGGGCATATGGGTGAGGGTATCCAGGAATTCTTACAACTTTTCTGTAAGTCTGAAATTATATCCAAGTAAAAACATAATTATTTATAATATATATTAATATTCTTAAGGGTCTGAATGTGTATGTATTCTAAATAGTTCCTATAGCAGAGAGATGCTGCAAAGAGAAGAGCCAAAAACATATTGAGATAGAACCTCAGCTCCTAAATTTGTGTACTAGCATCACACAGCCAGATTTCTGCAAGTATTAAATGTATGGGGCCTCCCACATATATGGACAATTAAACCCAAGTTCAATACAAAACAAAATTAATTCAGTGAAAAGGAACTGAAGGACTGTCATTTCATCAAATAGTACTAGAAAAAGTAGAAATTCATAGGCAAAAAAAAAAAATTGATCATAACAAATATAATTCAAAACAGATCAGAGACCTAAATATAAATGCACAAACTATACAACTTATAGGAGAAAACATAGGAGAAAATCTTTATAACCCTGGTTTAGGCAAAGATTTCATAGATAGGACATCAAAAGTAGGATCCCTCCTACCCCAAAGGAAAATTCTGAAAAATTGAACTTCATCAAAATTTAAAACTTCTGCTCTTTGAGAGACATGTTGTGAAAAGACAGGGGTCAGGCAAGGAGAAAACAGTATTTACAAATCATATATCTGATTAAAGGAGTTATATGGAAAATATTCAAAGAACTTTTAAAATTCAATAATGAGTAAACAAACAACCCAATAAAATAAATGGGCAAATGACTTAGACAAGTTACCTAAAAGGACATACTGAAGGCAAGTAAGCACATAAAAGATGTTCATAATCATGTCACTGAGGAAATTAAAAAGAAAGCCACAGTGAGGTGCCACTACATACGTGTCAAATTGGCTAAAATCAAAAAGAATGACCTGACCCCCTTGTAAGAGTGAGGAGGAACAACTAACTGGTGGCATTGTACACTGGTACAACCATTTTGGAAAAGAGTTTGGCAGTTTCTTAGATAGTTAAGCGTACACTTACCATATGACTCAACTATTTCACTCCTAGGTATTTACCTAAGAGAAATGAAAGCATATACCCATGCTAAAACTTGTACACAAATTCTCACAGCAGCTTTATTTGCAATTGCCCCAAACTGGAAACAACCCAGATGGCCAAGAAAGGTGAAAGGATAGCAAAATGTAGGTCACCCATATAGTGGAACATTGCTTGGCAATAAAAAAGCCTGAACTACTGATTGATGATGCAACAACATGGACGATGCTCAGTAAAGTTACACCAAGTAAAAGCAGCCATATGGAAAAGAGCACATGCTGTATGGCTCCATGTATATGAAATTCCAGAATCCAAACGAATCTGCGGTAACAGAAAGCAAACATGGTTGGTTGTGGCTAAGAGGCAGTAAGAGGCAGGGGACAGGAATCACAAAAGAACAAGAAAAAAATGTTTGCGCTGATGACTATGTTCATCAGCATGACTGTGGTGATGGCTTCACAGGTGTATACATATGTCAAAATCCATCAAACTATACATTTTAAATAAAAGCAGCATACTGCATGTCCATTACACCTCCATCATTCTGTTTCTTAAAAGTATGTGAGGGTGACATGTAAGCCAGCATCACTGTGCATGAATCAATGAGCTTTGTCCATTGCAAGTACAATACAGGTAATCTATACAATATAGGAAAGCCACCCAAGGAAGAAGAAATAAGCTGTGAGCACCCTCACTGAGGTGAATCATAAATTCTCAATATGGCAGCAAGGATGCTGTGTGCTGCAAGACTGTCTTCCTCCTGGACATTGATAAGCATTTCCATTAAGCAGAGTTTCCCAGAACAAGATAAATTGATGTGTTTACCAGGAAACCAAGGGTGCTAGTCTAACTTGCTAATAGCAAGTATTAAAGGCCCCCATAAACACAGAACAGAAGGTCAAGGTTGGTAGCTCCGCCAAAGTGGAAACCAACAGGATACCAGTAATGCAAGTTGACGGCACTGGTTTACCTTAGCCAGACAAGCAAGACACAGTCAGACCCACCCCTGCCCCCAAGACCTCCTTAGTAATTGACCATCACTGTCAGGCCAAGGAAATCTCAATACCACAAGCTCAAGAACTTCCCAAAAAGAGCATAATGCCTGCTGAGATATGTTATCAAGAAATTCAACTTGACCTACTGGATAACCCACCATGACACGAAGGCAGTTTTACATTATTTGAGGATGTGACTTACCTTAAATTGATCGACTTTCTCAAGCTTTTCTAAATCAGGGACCAGTCTCACTCCATCTTCTAGAGTTTTAAGGAATTCTACTTGAAACTCTACCATTTCAGTTAAATTTCCAAAGAGCACATCAAGCTGGAAAATGAAAAAGAAATTAATTCACCTCCTATTTCATTAGTGTTCAGAAACTTTATCTGCTTACAATTTCAAAGTTTTTCTATCGATACTTATCAGCTGAGATAATGATCCTACCACACAAGGGTAGGGCAGCTTACTCTCTTTGAGCGCAAGCCAAGAGCTTAACGGGCAATAACTTGACCTACTCGTCACGATTAAATGAATTCAATGAGCTTTTAGTATTGTGTGTACTCCCCACTCCTTCTTCAAACTGCAGTGTGACCCTCACAAAATTAAGACAGTCTGTAGCATACCTCATCTTGGGTGAGAAAAGTTTCTTTCTGAAGAGGTTTTAGGTATCTCTCCATGAGACAGTTTAGGTCCTAAGGGTTGAAAGAACACCTCATTAGTACATCTAAAAGTCTATAAAGAACTTAAGGGGTAAAAAAAAAACAAAAACAAAAAACAGATTATGTCCCAAATGCTAATATTATAGACTTTAGGTTATTGAGGTCCGTTAAAGCAGCAGTAAGCCAACCATCTCTGTAAATATTTCAGGCTCTGAAGGCCATATGGACTCTGTCACAGCTACTTAACTCTGCCACTGTAATGGAAAAGTGGCAAATTATGCATAAATGAGTGTGGCTGTGTTCCAATAAAATTTTATTTGTAAAAACAGGCAAAGAGCTGGACTTGGCCTGAGGACCATCATTTGCTGACCCTTGATTTCAAGATTCAAATACAGCATTCAAAACAGATCACACTGTGATTATGTATAACTAAGTGATATATAGGAATACCTAATTATTACAGTTATAGGAATTATTAGAAATTATATACTTACGTGTATTATATAAATACATATTATCAACTATATAGAAATAAATAATATAGTTATAGGAATATAACTAAATGTCAGAGCAAGTAATAATACAAAGAAAACAGATCTGATACCTTTCTGCTTAGACTCAAATTCTATTTTGAAGATAATAAATTTTTCAAAACTAAATTCAACTTTAGTGTTAGCTCAACAACATATTTAGAAAGGTCAGAAGCGTCACTTAATGTTCACACAGTCATGTCCTTTCTTAGTTAATTGTTATATATATATGTTGTCCAGAATAAATCCACCCATAAATGACTCTATTTTTCATATTACATGGCTGGATACTTTCCGGACAACACACACACAGCTATCGAAACTGATATACTTCCTTAAAACACAGAAGAAAATCTGAACATTCAGAATAAAGGCCAAATTCTATAGGAGAAATCAAGATGGTCTTCATTTCCGAGATTTGGCTTGGTTGTTAGTCAAAGACAGTCTAAGACGTCAGAGTGGGGAAGGCCAGCCCTGCATGGGCACACACGTACTTTCACATAGGTGCGCTCGGTCTCCAGGAGCTCACAGATGACCTTGCGCAGCTTATCGGCGTCCGTGAGCTGTCTCATGGTGGCCAGCTGAGGCCCGGCGGAGTCCTGAGGGGGTGCGCTCGGGTCACTGGGGTTCATCTCATGCAGACTGCGGCAAAATGCGGCCACCTGCTCTGTACTCTGCAGAGCACAGTTGAAAAGGCAAGGCAGATGAAGTTATCACTCATGAGAGAGACCTGTCTGACATCTGTCCTTCCTGACAATGTTCTTCCTGGTGAGTGAACTGCCCCATGTGAATTTCTTCTCTCCTGTCCCCAAATTACTCCAGTATCCTTGAGAGCGCAAGGAATGCTCAAAACAACCATCACAGCAATTGCTAACATGTGCTGACTGCTCACTGCATGCCAGACACTGATCTGATGTATTTAATCCTCCCACATGGTAAGGGTTTCTTATCATTCCCATGTCACAGGTGAGACAATGAAGGCCCAGAGAGGTTAAGTAACTCATGCAAGATGGCACAGCTCAAAAGTGGCAGAGCTGAGATCTGAACCAGCCTGTGATCTTAAATACTCTGCAAGGAGCTTACCAATAAGGAGACGGAGATACAGAGAAGTTACATGCATTTCACCCAAAGTACAAGGCTTATTAATGATCAGACTCCTGGGTAAAGGTGCTATATATACTTTGTCATATTGGAAGATGATGTGACAAGCTAAGATTCTTCCTGGCGCTGTTAAAAACTGACACTGGGACAACTTTCTCGATAATGACAGATAACCATATATTAAAAGAAAGGGGGAAAAAAACGTTTCTCTCTCTCCAGCTTCTCTAAAGGCAGGAAGATACCACTCCCCTCAGAGAATAAGGGGTGTTGGGTCCTGTACAAGACCTCAATGGGAGAGCCCGGTTTCCACCTGATCTGTGTCTGAGACGGCGCAGGTGGAAGGGTAGGATGCTAGGACTCTAAATTCCAGCTTTTCAAGTCATGGAAAATCATTGTCCAAAGCAGGAGCTGTCAGCGGGGCTGCTGAAAAGCCCAGTGTCAGCAAATCTCCACGTGGCTGCAGGCTGGAATCACCATCTGTAACCTCCCAATGAATGCCCAGGGCACTCCCAGGCCCACTGCAGCAGAACCTCTAAGTGGGTTGTACTTTTCTTAAAGTTGTCTGGGGAATTACTCCAGACGCTACTTGGTACCCCAACATCTAGTTTGTTAGTATCTGTTCAAATACGCCACTCTACAAACATTGGATGGATGGCTCCTTGGTGGTAGCAGCAGCCTGCTTGTCTTTCTCTTCCCTGTTTCTACTAACTCAACCAAGCCACGGCCTGTGGGTCACATGTGGCCCAGGACAACTTTGACTGTGGCCCAAAACAAATTCGTAAACTTTCTTAAAACATTGAGATCTTTTTGAAATTATTTTAAGCTCATCAGCTGTCATTAACGTTAGTGTATTTTAGGTGTGGCCCAAGGCAATTCTTCTTCTTTCCATGTGGCCCAGGGAAGCCAAAAGTTGGACAGCACTGGTCTAACTCATTCCTAGCACCAAATATTCCAAATGCAGACCTGTGACATAGAGAATTCCTCTTATCCACCAACCCCGAAGGAACATGAGAAGAACAACCTCCCCCAAAAAATCATTGGTGCCAAGAGCTGAAAGTCAAGGCTAGCGTTTATTTTGCAGAGGGCAGAGGCGCTAAAGCCAAGTGCATTCCATGAGGGCAATTTTTCAACACACAGGAAAGCATCTACCATTAAAGCTGTTCCCGCATTAGCATATCCCAGAAGGAAGGACGCCTGGAATACAGACAGTACAAGGAAGCATGCATTGCATCAATGCCACGACAGAGACAAGGAGAGCCGGGACCCAAATCCATCACTGTTATTCCAGTTCTCTGACAATTACTACAACTTACCTGCTGCTCGCATCAACGCGGGTCTCACTTGCCTGACAATATTAGTCACCTGTCAATGGCCTCTATGGGGTCAGTGTTTTAGACACTGACTAGTCCCACAAAGAATAATCTCTTCAGTGACAGACAACTAAAAACTTGCCCAAATGGACTGAACGACAGTATGGTATGTGAATGATATCTCAGTACGGCTGTTACAGAAGAAAGACTACTTATTTCTAATTAAAGTTTGTTTCAGCAGAAATAGCCTAACCAGTTATGTGTTAAGTTAGGGTTTTACAAACTCAACTTTCTCCTTAAACATACAGGTAAACATGGCTTTGTTGTAAAAATTAAAAAGGAACAAATAGATCCATTTAAACAAAATGTCCACACACCTTTTAGATGATCCACTGATAACCGAATAGACAACTGCATAATACCATAGACATGATGGGAGTCAAAAAATAAAAACCTCACCAAAATGGAAATCCTAAGGACAGATGGAGATAACAGCTGCCCTGCAGCTGATCCCAAATGCCCCCTTATTGCTTTGAGTTGGCACTTGGCAAAGGAACCTAGTGCAACAAACGTGTAAAGGGCACCTTCGCTTACACAAGGCTTTCCTAAAGGCCCCAACCATAACCACAGCTGCTTGTCACTTCTATGCAAATTAACACCAAAGCCACTACTCATGATAAAGAAAGTCATCATTACATTCCCATTAGAAAAACAGGGCATCTTTCTGCAGTTTTACCATTTAGATAAGTTGCCCTCCAATTTGTGAAACCTGACAACCACGTGTATTATACCAAGGATGTCCCACACTTTAAGAAAAAGCAAAAGTTAGAACCTTGGCACTCTGACACATATTAAAGAAGGAAATTCCAAAAGAAACCTCCCTTTCTGCTCCTAATTCACAGTACACTGCCTTGCTGCCAGTCTCGGCTGTATCTGGGTTATGATCACGGGAGACATGAGATGGAGTTTCTGGGTTTCAGTCCCTCTGCTTCACTATGAACACGTTGAGATTTCCGTTTTGACAAGCGTGAGAGGGGTTCCTGACTCTGCCGGTGTAAAGTCCACCACCCCTCAGGTCTGACAGACCCACGGGGAAAGCTCGCGTTAGTGGGATATGGATGCAACCTTTAGGGCTGCGAACCCAGCCATCTCCTACCCACCCTCTCCTATCCAAGCCAGGTCACTCACTCTTCTCCTGAATTATACAGTAGACTCTCCATTAACTGGAACTCAAGCAACCAGCACTCTGAAACAACTGGAAGACAATTTATCTGGCATCTACCCATCCCCATAGGTGCCGGTTACCTGAGAATCTACTGTATTAGGAAATACCTTTAGCATCCCACGGGGAGACCTAAATATTCCACTGATTCCTCTTCTGAGAGGTCAGAGCCTTGAGCATCCTTTCCTTCTTAGATAGTTTCCTTAGCTTAGGACAGATGTAGCCAGGTGGTCTCTGAAATTAAGGAGGCAAAGCAGTTTCCCCACTGGCAACCCTGTTCGCTGGTTCAGAGTATAAGTGTAAGTAAACTCTCTGGTTAACTGCAAGAAACTGAGTTGAAATGGATGTAATCTTTTTACTATCAGGTACATGTTACTTAAACAAAGAATTAAAAAATAAAGAATTAAAAAATATAGAATTACAAGTTACAGGGGACGCCGGGATAGCTCAGTGGTTGAGGCTCTGCCTCACAATCTCGAGGTCCAGGGTGTGATTCCCAGCCCCAGCCTGTACAAGCCCAATATGCTGAACTGCAGCACAACTTGTAACTCACCTCCCATGCAGGAGGCCCCCAGTTGGGTTCCCGCACCTCGTGGTCCCACATCCACCTGTGTGGAATGAAACCATGTCATAGCTAATGATGTACAACTATAGAGACTGCTCTGGGCCCTCCCCCTTCTCTCTCTCTCTCTCTCTCTCTCTCTCTCTCTCTCTCTCTCTCTCTCTCTCTCTCTCTCTCTCTCACCTTCTCTCAAACAATAAGATAAACCTTTAAAACTATATGTGACCCCCAAAATGTCCTTAGCAACAAGCTTCCTGCAGGTCTTCTTTTGAAGACCTCTCATCTAGAGATTTTACATATTTCCGCCCAGCTGTTTTTTAAGTCACCCTGTCCCCCATAGTGTGGCCAAACTTCTTTACATCAAAATCCATTAGGACCTTGTGAGCGTAGCTTGACCATGACCATGACATAGGATGTAAGGAGAAGCTGAATGCAGGGCTGTCCCACTCCCAGACTGTGTGTGCTGTTTCCATCAGGCCTGAAATGCCCAGAAAGGGCAGAGCTATGGGAGGGGTTCTCAACTCACTGCTGAAAGACAAGTTTCCTGGAACTAGGGCAAGTGAGGGAAGATTGCTGAGAAGCAGAAGACAGTCAAGGTTTGGCCAATGGCAGAAGTGCAAAGCTCTCCCCCTTCAGGACGGCAGTCAGTCTCCCTGGAAACGGAAGAGCACTTTCAGCATTTCAGAGCTACCAGTTTCAAAGTGTGAAAGGGTCATGGAGCTGTTCCACTCACAGGACTCAGAATTACCCAACCAACATACAGAGGAGAAGAGGACAATCGCAGGATGAAGCAGGCCACTTGACTGAGGCCGGCATGAAGCATAATGCTTACAATCTCTCTTTCTTCCTGTGGAAGATGAAAAGAAAGTACAAAGTGGGGTGGGGCTTTTAAGTACACACTATCAACTCCAGCTCCCCAGCTGCTTAAGCCCTTCTGGTTATGCAACCACCAAAGGCAGTTCTAAAATGGTCCTTTTGAGCCTGAAAATTTTTAACACATCCCACAGATTTAAAAGGGGCCTGGGTGACCTAAAATCTTATAGCCTTCACTTAAGTTGTTTTGTTTTGTTTTTTGGGGGGTGGGAGGGAGCGGGGAGACAAACACCAAAAGCAAAGTACTCCATAATTTCAGAGACCATGATACACCATGGTAACCCCTCTGGTTAGTTCTCTATCACCTTTCTGGTCTCCTTTTGGACAAACTTCGAAAAAGAAACATCCATGAAAGCAAAGGTTTATGTAGGTAAACCAGACACATTCACTCTCAAAGTTCAAGTTTCATTCAATGACACAAAATCTAAGTCGACAGACTCTGATGTTCATATTAAACCATGAAAAGGTTTCATTTAATTTAAGTATTCCTTGCCATTAACCCACTACATTTTCCTATTAGGGAATCAACACGTAGTACAGAAACCCATTTGTGCAATATAGGTCATTTGACATTGAAGAGTTAACACATGCCCTAAGCCAATACTTCTATATCCATCTCCTTCTTAAGGAAGCAGAAATAAAGTCAAAAACACCTAAGACTTTATGGGAGGCAAGTCTAACATCCACCATCCAGAAATGCTTGCTGGACACAGATTACTTAATCAGATGTAGGGCGAGGGGAGACTTACCCTGCAAAGAACACAAACACACTCAAAATCTCAACAACAAAAAGGAAAGGGAGAAAATCCAAACAACCATTAGGAAAATAAATCCAGTATCTTCCTGCCATTTAAGAAGGAAAATACAGATAAATGTAAGGCTTCCTAAGCAAATTCAACTTCACACCCACTACTGACACCCCACCCCCCCTGCTAAACTACATCTTCTTCAACACCCAGCTCTAGAGGGCAAAGGATAGGATAGGAGACAAGGGACAACCATAATCGGCATCCTGTGGAGCAGAAAACGAATTCAGCAGGAAAGTCGTAACCTAAACAAGACTAGCAAGAATTCAAACGTGCTCACCAGATGAAGGGACCTGTACACAGAATCACCGGACTTGTCACCGTTTTCCGTCCTGGGCTTGCGCTTTATTTTCCACAGTGCAGACATCATCAGGAAGATATTCTCATGGTAATTCTACCACCTGACATGTGCAGCGCAGAAACAGAAGTTTCTTAAAATACTGCGAGCACCCCGAATGCCTTCCTACTCCCAAGAGAGCATCGTCTCACCAAGGTAGCCGGTGCCGGCGCTCCCAGCAACACCTATGGCTGCATCTCCGCACAGAAAGGACAGCGACAGTGGCAGCTCACATCCTGACAGTGCTCTCTCCTGTGCGCCAGTGTCAGAGGCTAACCCGTGGACAAGAATTCACGCTTTGATTCCACCTGGCTAGCCAACAAAACTTCCCGAAAGAGAGAGCCAAAAGAGGCAAAAAATAGAAAACAAAGCAGAAAATGCCTCCCCAGGATGTGAGCATGTCCACCCCTCGGACCCAGGTCAGCTGATTGGCCAGCACCCAGCACGGCACAGGAATATACAACCCGCCCGGCTCAAGTTTGAGGACATCCCCTCACTGAATCGGGAGCAGTGTCTGAAAAGCAAAATGTTGCTCCTTTTTTTCCCCCCCCCAACAGTCCGTATTTCCACATTTTCCGCTATTGCTATTGTTACCAAGCAGACATTTCCCAGACAATCACAATTTGGATTAAAAATGGTGGGGGGAAAAAAGGCGTTCAGAATGTAAACCGGTCTGAAAATTATTCTAATACATTAGCTAAATGGCAAACAAAATCACAGCTGACAGGGGGCCTGACATGTAGGACACCCCACCCGGAGCTAATTAGCATTCACTTCCAAGGACAAGAGTTTTGGATTAAAAGCAGGGAAACAAGTAGCCAGTGGGGAGGAGGCCTTTTGAGGTTGTCACCCACAGTCACCAGAGGAAGGAGGCAGCTTACAAAGAGAAAGGCTGCCAGACTGCCCCTGCAGTGTGCAAGCCCCCACCCCCACCCCAGGATGTGACATTTCACCGCTCAGCAACAAGCTCACAATCATCTACTTGCTCAACCCCAAAAGGCAGTGTGTAGCAAAAGAAGACTATTTGAAAAGAAAAGAAAAGAAAAAAAACACATAAAATTCCAACATGCGTTTTCTTTATCCTGCTCAATATTTCACAAAACAATTCACTTAGGAAAAATAGCAAAAATATTAAACAAATAGGGAGCCTTCAATTATTTAGTCAGAATCAAAAATGATTATGTGTTTCACTTCACGTATTCATTTGCTTGTCTGTTTATTCTTACGTTTCTACACCCAGCCTGGTGCATGCAAATAAAAACAACATCATTCTTCCATGCTTGGGCAGCTCACAACTTGAAAATTAATTTTTACGTTATTCTGGAGAAAAATGACATACTGATATAAGAGATGCATCAAAAAAGATATTTAACTTTAATCAATAAATTTAAGATATATACTTGTTCTTACTTTATATCATTTTTCTAAAAGACCCAGAAAGCTAACACGTATTGGGAAAATATTTAAGTGACTAGTGAACATATATTTAATTGGCTTGTAGCACCACTAATTCATTAATGCTTTCCATTTTTGAAACCTGATATTTAACACCAAACCTTCACAAGCTTGTTAAATGTAGTATTAACATAGCAGTTAACAACACAAGGCCTGGTTTTGCCATCTCAGAGCTGTGTGACCTTCAGTGAGTTACTTAACCTCTCTGTTCCAATACTGTCATCTATAAAAGAGAGGGAATAATAGTAACTCTCTCTTAGGGTATTGTGGGTAGGAGATGAGTTAATATGGAACACTGCCCAATACATATAAGACACTAAATAAGTATTAACTCTCATTTACTATTAATAATACACAGTAGGACCCAGTCTCCAAGAGCCATTTGCTCAATTTAAGCTTTTTGCTTCCAAATATCCTAAGTGAGAAACTTAATTCCTTAAAAGCTGTTTTAGTTAAGGAAGTTAGGTTGCATGACAGAGTAGTTAAAAGAAAAACGATAAAATCTCAATCAACTCAAAACTAGGGATTATTATAGGGTACAGATCATGCAGTGCTCCCCAACCTAGCAAAAAGGAAGATGAACTTATGGTTTCAAAAGGTTCACTATATGATTTTTTTTAAGATTTATTTTATTATTTTTGACCGAGACAGAGAGAGACAGAGACAAAGAGAGACAGAAAGAAGGGGGAAGGCCCAGAGTAGTCTCCATAGTTGTACATCGTCAGTTTTCGACATGGTTTCATTCCATATAGGTGGGTAGGGGCTGCATAGGGTCAAAGCTGGGTTGGGGGCCTCCTACATAGGAGGTGTGCACCCTCAAGCCAGGGGCTGAACTAGGCGGGTAAGCACTGAACCTAGGGTGTCCTGCATGGGAAGCACACCCCAGTTCAGCATGTGGTTCCACATGGGCCAGGGCCAGGATTCGAGCCTGTTCCTGGGGCTGCAAAGCAAGCGCTTAACCCGCTGAGCCATCCGGGCTTCCCCCACTATATGATGTTTAAAGATACTCAGATCATCACTCAAACGTGTTGTCTATCATTTTGAAGAAATAGTCTTTTATGAGAGCCCACTGGGCATTTCTACAGTGAAATCCAGGAACAGCATTGCCTGTTCCTACATTTGACCTTGTATGGTTCAGGTGAGTTTTATAACCTTGTTTTCTGAAGAACCATGAAGTCAGAGAGACACCTGGGGTGAGTCACCAAAACTCTGAGACCACCTCCTTCCTATGCAGCGCCAGAACTTCCTATTACAGAGGACCCTATGTAGTACCACGTGACTCACTGTATTTCAAAAGTAAACACTCACAAAATTCACAAGGGATGAGAACCCCAGGCTATTACAGTGACATAATAATGATCCAAGTTAAAAGGTATTCAGCAATAAGTGTCTCAGAAACAGGAAAAATAGCTGTATTCCTTAATCAAACAAGAATTTGAGAATTAACACTTTAAGTTTCAATAACATACAGCTAAATAAATACCCTTCGAAATGTCTTATCTCAGTATGGACATATCTGTTTCTCTTGAGAGTCACTGACCCTCCCCCCAACACCCACGCCCCCGGCCCCTAAATAGATAAAAGTAAGGTAAGGGCCACAAAAATTAAAAGTAACGTTAGGCAACTCTGGGGTTTTGTTTGTTTCACTTTAAATGAAATGTATATTTCTACTCATCTGTATTTTTATTTAACAACCAGCAACATAAAGCCTTTCAGTCTGTAAATATTAAATTTATGAATTTTAAAATTAAGTTTTATGCTGTGCTCAACTTTTAAAGGACACTGAGAATGACATTCCATCCATGGTGGTGAAAAAGAAACACAGAAAGGTAAAAGAGACACCGAAGACAGTCTACCATATGAACCCAAGAAAGTCCTAGAGAGGTATATAAATACAGAAAGAGACAAAGAAGAACACAGGGAAATGATATAAGTTTTTTACCGAATGGCTCACATTTGAACAGTATATTTCCATTAGCAGTGTGTGCACCCACAGTTAAAATAGTTGATCCACCCAATCATCCAATGACAACTGAGGCAAAGGCAAGAATCATCCTGATATTGAAGATGGGAAAACAAAGTATAATTTAAAGTTATCTGACTTGTTTCCGTTAAGTGGCTGGTCAGTGTCAAACAAAAGAATGAGAGAGGGTAAGAGGGATCAACATAAATATGTCTATAACATTATATAAAAAAAGATGACTGAATATGGAAATAATCACACCATTGTTTTTGCTGGGGAGGGATCTTTTGGGTAGAGGTAACAGTGAGTTTTTAAATTATTGTCCTTTGGAGACCGATGAGAAGAGGTTACGGACCCATGGAATTCTTCAGAGTGAGATAAAAACATGATTTTTGAGCACTGTCCAGAAAGTATCCAGCCATGTAACCGTTCTCGTTATTTCGACATGGGCTGAAGTTTTTCCGGACAGCCCTCTCACATTAGGAAAAACACATTCACGGTCTTGCACCAGAGTCAGAATAAGAACTTTCTCACAGTGCCCCACCAGCTGAGGAACATTCTTTTTTGGATTAAAGAAAAAAATGGAATAATAAAAACAGTGTTTCCTTCCCTTTAATGTAAAAGATGCTCACCTTTTACAGGCGCTGGACCCAAACCATGAAAAAGGGGTTCAACACAGAAACTATGAATCACAAGACCATCTAAATGACTCACTCTCCCACATTTTGGATTCTGTGTCATCATACACAAATAGAGACGTCAGAAGGAAATGGGATGCACTTAGACTTCAATTCATTAAGACTGATTCCTGCCCTCCGTTCTCACATATGGGTTTATTATCAAGGCTGTAATCTGGATTTCGTATCTTATTTAGCGACATCTCAGAAGCAAACACACTTGATCCCATGGAGAGACCTTCAGACCACGCACAGCTGCACAGGGGATGTGTCACCTGGACGCTTCGGTGGCGGTGGAAGACATGAGATGTGAAAATGACAATCTCTCACCTTGCTGCTGGGATCGGTCTCATCTGAGGATTCCGGGTCTGGCCCGTCAGCGTCCTCTGGACTGGTCTCGGCGCTACTGCCCTGCTCACTGCACAGGCTGTGCCCTGCGGGAGGAAATCGGAAGAAAAGGTGCGACAGCATGACCCGTCACTGCTCAAAGTCAGCTCTGCATGAGGCGGGCAGGGGGCTCAGCTCAGCTCATGACGGGGACACACCTCGGTACACCCTCCAAGAGCAAGTGCCACAATCTTGGCTCAATACGTGTTAGTTGTTGTTGTTTTGTTGTTACTACTATGATAATTATTTTCTAGCATGGTACATTTTATTAGTAATAACATATAATAATAGTTATGGTGTCCCTCCAAAAAAAATTCCTGTTTAAGCCCTCACACCCCCAATATGAAAACAGTTACATGGCTGGATACTTTTCAGACAGCCCTCGTACACACACACAGTCTGTTATACAAGGTGAACTGATAAATAAAGGGCTGATACACACACAGGGAAGTCTTAGTGTATAAAATAACACCCCCCCCCCCATATGCCCCAAAATGGCATTTGGGAGTTACAAAAATACAGAATCCAACTCAGACAATGGTAGGAGTAATTATATTTAATGTCCTTTTATGCTACAAGAGAGAAGTAAAAAGACTAACGGTGGTCTCTGCTATGTTAAAAATCATGTCAAGATTTTAAGGGCAACAACTAAATGACAGAATTACATTATACGGTGGTCAAGAAATTCGCAGAGCAGGGGGTTATCAGAGAGGTGGGAGTACTAGGGCACACAGGTTTGATTGTGTGACTTATTACTAGTGTATGTGCCAAATTTCAGCTTACTGCATCCATGTTCTTTCAGATATTGCCAAAGAAGCACATCAAATATGAAGAAAACCCATGTATGGATAAAATTGAATTCCA
The DNA here is from genome assembly GCA_004027555.1 of Craseonycteris thonglongyai. Lineage (NCBI taxonomy): Eukaryota > Metazoa > Chordata > Mammalia > Chiroptera > Craseonycteridae > Craseonycteris > Craseonycteris thonglongyai. The sequence continues at coordinate 12,268 of PVKE010011801.1, read as the reverse complement.
CACCATCATTAAGTTTCTCACAAAACCAGGAGAAACACCTCGAACCATTTTGGAAAAGATGTTATTGTTTAACGGGGACAGTTGCCCCGGGAAATCCATGGTTTACAAGTGGCATAGCCTTTTCAAACAAGGCAGAGAACTGATTGAAGATGACCTCCGTCCAGGAGGCCTGTTGAGGCCACTTCATCAGGCATTGTCAAAAAGGTTGAAAACTTGTAGTGGAAGATGCCAGGTTGAATAAAAAGCAGCAGGCAGAAATGGTTGGAGTATCACCTACAAACATTTGGAATAGTCTCCATCAGCATCTAAGGATGTCAAAGTCAGTGCAAGATGGGTGCCAAGATTGCTCACGCTGCTTCAAAAACAACAGCACATCAAATGTTCATGACAGTTTTTGGACCTCTGCAGAGGCAACAAAGATGAGGTTTTCAACTGGATTGTCATGAGAGATGAAATTTGGGGTCATCATGATGATCCTGAGTCAAAAGGAGTCCATGCAGTGGCAGAGAAGGGCACGCCACCCCCAAGAAGTTCAAGGTGTCTCGATCGGCTAGAAAACTCATGGCTACTGTATTTTGGGATATGGAGGGTATCCTGCTGATCCATTACAAGAAAAAAGGTGTCACACTAACTGGAGATGTACTATTCTAGTCTGCTGAAAAAGTTAAAAGAATCTGTGAAGGAGAAAAGAGAAAAATGGACCAAAGGGCTGCTGCTTTTGCATGACAACACGCCCATGCACAAGAGTGATGTTGTGTTGGCTACTCTTCACAACTGTGGCTTCCAAACGTTAAACCACCCTCTCTCCAGTCCAGACCTGGCTCCACCCATTATTATTTGTTGCCAAACATGAAGAAACAACTTCAAGAGAAGAAATTTACAGACAACAAAGAGGTTAAAGCTATAAAATGAGGGCAAAAACAAAACATTTTTTTTCAAGGGTAATATCAACTTATTGAAAGATCTGAAAAGTGTGTTAGGGTTAAATAATAGTTGTGGTTTTTGTTGTTGTTGTTGCTATTTGTTTGTTTTTTGCCCTTCTTTCTTTTCATTCCATGATTTCTTTACTACCCCTCATTTCAGCTGAGAGGGGAAAGTGGAATTTAGAAATTCAATCCAAAAGAGGGCAGGAAAGAAAACACCAGCAAGACAAAGAAAGCAAAATAAGACAACAGAAACAAGTCAAAATATATCTTCTAAATAAATATAGTGACTAATCTTCATGGTTCGATAAAACAAAACAATGTAAAATAAAGCCCACCTATATGTACATATGCAAGAAATAGACTTAAACATAAAGACACACAAGATTAAAAGTAAAGGGATGAAAAAATATGTTAGGGAAATGTAAAGAAAGCCCTAAAAATGTCAGACAAAATAGATTTAGTCAGGATATAGAAGATGTGAACACCAAGAATTATTAACTTTGTACCCTGAATGTACTTCAAACCTTATTCCCAAGAATTTGTAAATGTATACTTTCCCCAAGGAATAGCAACTTATACAAACAGGCCACATATTAGGCTACAATATGTCTCAACAAATACCAAAGAATCTGTATTTAGACAGAGCACACCAGAAGCACGGTTTTCGTTTTGTTCGTTGTTGTTGTTGGTTTGTTGGTTTGTTTTGGAATTAAATCTATTATGAAAGAGCAAAGGCCAATAATACCAAAGACCGTTTTAGAGAAGATAAACAAGATTGGGCTACTTTTCCTACCAGATACCAAAACATATTATAATGTTACAGTAATATAAAGCAGCAGCATTAGCAAGGAGAGAGGCTCTCAGAACAGAGAGCCCAGAAACAGCCCCGCCTGGATGGGGAAGTGTGATGTATAGCAGGTGTTCCACTGTGGTTCTGGGGGAAAGAATGGAGCATTTGATAAATGTGGCTAGCATAGCCAATTACCTACATGAAAGACCAAAAAGGTAGACCCTGGTTCCAATCAAGTACAAAAATCAGTTCTAGGGAGGTATCAGTCAGAATGTGATTAGCCCAAACTATACTCTTTTAGAAGAAAATATAGAAGGCAGTGTTTGTTATCTCAGGGGAGAGAAGAAATTCTTAAGCAAGATACAAAAAGTACAAATCATATGAGACAGACAATCAAGATTTTAATAAAATTAAAAACTTTTCTTTGGCAAAAGGCACCATCAATGAAGCAACACACGTTATAGACTGAGAAGTTATCTTCCAAGCCTGTAACTGATAAGATAGTCATATAAAGACTATGAAAGAACTCTTGTGAATTAATAACTCTAAGTATATCTGATTCTAAGGCATATATTCTTTTTTACTCCACTATGCCATGCTTCTGCACACTGAAGATAAAAATTAATAAGATAGGAGAGAAAGAGAAAGGGCAATGCAGCGTGTGTACACAGTTTGCAAAGATGACAGTGATGACCCCTCCCTTCCCTTTAAGCACAGATCTCTGTGTCCAGTTCCCCACCCCATGAATTTGGACTGGCTTTGTGACTTGCTATGGCCAACAGAAAGTGTCATAAGCAGTGATATGTGAATTCTGAGCTAAGGTCTCAAGTCACCTTGCAGTTTTTGGTCTGGCCCCCTTGGGAAACCTGAGCCCACCATACGTAAAGACCCCAACCTCATCTCTCAAGGATGAGACCACAAGGAGAGAGGGGTCCTGCCAACCAATGATCAAACGTGCCTGAGACCATCTTAAACCAGCCCAATCCAGCCCAGGTGACACAGCCACATGAGTGACTCCAAACGAGGACAGCAGAACAACCACCCAGCTGAGCCCAGCCCAAACTGCCAAACACAGAACAGTTTGTAAATGACATGTTAGTTTGGGCATGGTTTCTCCTGCAGCAGCAGATGAGGACTAAATGGTTAGAGCAAATTTAAATTTAAACCAAAGAAAGCAGGGGCAGGAGGTGATAGGGCCACTTCAAAGAAACTGAAGAGACACCAACATGGAAGGAACAGGGAATTCAAACAGGAGAAATCAGATCAAGGCCTTTCTGGGATACCTCCCTACCCCAGCTTAAGAGGCTTATCCAACATTGTTGAGTTTTTGGCACAACCCCATGCAAACCCAGTTTTGCAACTTCATACTCAAGTTTCCCTTCACTCCAAGAGACGTTCCACTAACAACATACACTGGTGGAATTCTCTTCTTGGACTCAGAGGGAGCAGCCCCCATTTACTTACCAGGATGTGCACAAACAAATAGCTCTGCTAACCATCAGAGAGATGGGAAAACCAAAGATGAGGCTGAGAGGTGAAGGGAGAAAGGGTCAGAGCAGTGAACCGCCCTCCTCACCTCCACTCTGCCCCAGTGTCTATTAACAGCACACCACTGGGCACAGAGGAGGTGCACAGTAACTATTCATATCTGGAAGCAGGGCCACGAGTAAAGAGTCAAAGGATAAACAGGGAACTGGACAGCCCCAGAGAGAGAGGCAGCACAGAGCTGGGCTGAGGCTACGGCTGGACCTACAGGCTATCCCAAAAGCTGCTAGAAATAATACTCATTGTTATGAATAGGTGTGGTCACTTTTTTGCTTTTTAACCCATTTACCATTTAGAAAAATTTTAAAAAGCGCAACTCACTGCCACATACATTTATTTAATTTTACCTGAACACGCTCTTTGTGGCTGAAGCACATCTGACTGGTTTTCAATGTGGACATAAAATATAAAAACTGTTCTTAGAGTTATTTCCATGTTTTAAAAAAAAGTTTTACTTTATTGTTTGAGAGAAGGTGAGGTGGAGGGAGGGCCCAGAGCAGTCTCCATAGTTGTTCATCATTAGTTGTGACGTGGTTTCATCCCATACAGGTGGACGTGGGGCTGGGCAGGACGGGAGGTGAGAGCCTTCAACCCCATCCCACCTGTCATCAGTTGTGCTGCAGCTCAACATATGGATTTGCACAGGCTGAAGCCGGGGCTGGAAATCAAACCTAGGACCTCATGATTGTGAGGCAAGCACTCAACAGCTGAGTTATCTTTCCCAGCATCCCCTCTTGGAGTTATTTCTAAACAGAACTTGTCTCTAATCCTAACGTAACAGAAATGTATATGACGATCAGTATTTAATACATTTTTTTCATGTGGCAAAATTTGGGGGTAAGGTTAGGCTATAATCCAAGAGTTATATCCCGGTAAACGCTGCAGCTGCAGGTGCAGCCAGCAAGTATTCTCAGGGCCAACAGGAAATGGGTTAAAATTATTTTCACATATTAATGTTCTTGTTATTGAGAAATGCTTTGCCACTAGCACATCCCACTCAAAGTGGACAGTCAACAATGAGATGAGGAGCATGACAAAGACACTGATGTAAGTTTACATGTAGCTTACCTTTCATTTACTTAAATTTGACACATTCACTCTTGCTACATGCAAGTCCATTCGGGACTTACATGGAAAGGAGGAAGAAAAACATCTTTGCATTATGAGATATATTAACAATGTGTGTTAAAGAAAGCAGAGAACTCCAATTTAAACATGTCCAAAGATAAATCAATTATGACATTGTTTTTTGGGATTTTTTTAAGATCATCATTAACACTCAAGTTTAAATGTCTGCAAGGAAAGAAGTATTGAAGGAACAGGGGCAAGAGAAGGTTAGAAACTGCCAACAAAGACATGTAACTGCAAGTCCATCGTTGGGTTATGGTTGTATTTTGCTTTCCAGTCATTTTGCTGACATAAATGAATTCCACAGAAATACTCAAAATATGTAAGATCAGTACAAACACCAGCCTGGCCTCCCCCAAAACAAAGGTAGGAAACAAAACCAAAATAATTATAGAGAAAAAATTAAAAAAAGAACTAGGAGAGCTAAATACACACTAGGAGAAAAAGGGAAATCCAACACTGTAACTTTAACTTGGTAAACAAAAAATAATAACTTCTTTCAAGCCAAATTTCACATAATCTCAGTGTCTGATTCCCTATAAGAAAAATTTTAAATCCATAAAAACTGTTGATACAGGCCTTTCAGATCCTATCAGCCTGTCATGAAAATCAAATGATATAAGGTCCCTCAATGTTCTGTAAAAATATAAAAATAAAGCTCTTAATCTCTGAGACAACCTTTTTTTTTTTCCACACAGGATTTGACAGTGTCATCAGTCACATGACGCTGGAAATCAAGACAGGCACCGAGATCTCCCCCGGAGGGCCCAGAGAAGCAGCCATGTGCTGTGTGACATTAAGCTGTGCCCACAGTTTTCAAAACGCACATGGCTCCGAATCTTATCGACAAACAAATAGAAGATCGTGTGCTGCTGGTATCTGTGAAACTCTGAAGACTCTGCAGAACTGGGCCATATTTGTTTGTAGGAAGAGAAATCTGTGCAGTTCCCCTCCCTGCTGCCGGATGGTCTCCTATCTTCACAACCGAGCTGCAGACAATCTGTGTGCAGCGTCAGACCAAAGCAGAGCCTTACATTTTGCGGGCACTATGAGGACACACACTCTGCCTCCCAAATCAACTGGCTGGAGGTCCGAGCTGGGTGCTTCACGGTTCCTCCCTCTGACCCAGGTGCCACAAACACGGAAGGAAGCCTTCCCGTTATAACAAACAGTGCTTAATCGGCTTCCTGCAGGAGGGCGGCCTACACGCACTTCTGACTGCTATCTTCCACGTAGCATCAGGCAGACGTGCTCCAGGTACAGCAAGGGGGCTGATCCTGCACACCCAGCACTGGCCTGAGCTGCCATCAACCCATAAGGGTCGGTGTTAACCAGAGCTGCTCGCCTCTCCTCAGCTCAACTCCTGGAATGACCAGTTTTCAAGGGAGAAGCAACTCAGTTCTCCGAGCTCTGGCGCTTCCACTGTAATACTGTGAACAAGTCACTGAGCTAAACTAGGTGCCAGCCTTGCTCCAACTGGTCACGTAGAATTCTAGGGAAGATAAAGTAGAGCTGTGTTCGCCACAAAAGTCAAAGGAACATGAGCCTGTGACAGAACAGAAAGTGAGGCAGACAGACGTTCTGAAGCCTTGGAAAGGTACCACTGCTGCCACTAGAACTATAATTCCTATAATCTGCATAAAATCTGGGGCCCTGCATCATTACTGATTGAAATGTCTTTGTGTCAAGGGTCCATTTCAGTGATAAATACGTTAAGCCAGGGCAGTTTTACCCACATCTGGGGGGAAAAGCCAATATTCAGAATAAGCATTCTATTGTTCTTAGCTCTTCGAAAAATAAAAATAGAAAAATAAAAGAAATGACAAGTCAGGGGACTTCTGTTGGATTTCTCGCAATAAATGTCTTATAAAACTTATTTGCTAAAACTTATCTTAGATTTGCTTTCATGTACTGATGTTCACAGTAATATTTCCCTAATTGAGCGAGAGAGGTGCACCTTCTAATAAACCAGCCGGGAGGAGATCTCGCCTTTCAGGGCAGATCCACTCATGTCTGAAGAGAAATCTGATTGGCACAACACGGGGCAGGGGCTAGTACTATCTTGCCATGGAGTGTAGAATACCACTACACATCAGTACACAGAACAGCCTCCCACCACAAAGAACTAACTGGCCCAAAATGATAACCGTGCCAGATGAGATCAGTGATCAAAATAAATCACACAAGAATTGTTCGAGAGACTCTTTGGAAACCTTACACACCCGCAGTTTTGTAACTTCCTCCTCCAGCTTCCCCTTCAGACCAAGGTTCTTCCTATAATAACAGCCACTGAAGGAACTATCCTTCTGTCTTGACCTCCTTTGCTCATTTTCCTACCAGTAAGTACCTAAATAAATGTGGGGTGCAGGGGGTGAAAGCAGCCCCAGCTTTCAACTTTGAGCCCCAGTAAGATTTCAACAAGACTCATGGATGGCAAACAAGTAAGAACGGGAAGCTGAGGCTGAGAGGACACTTAGGATAGAGTCACCTTATTCAGTCCCTGGCTTTCTAAGCCAACATGACAGTCCATTCACAGAGCTTCCTTCCTATCTTGTGGAGCAGAAAGACAAAGAACACACGGCAGACCACCTAACAAAATCTCAATGACGCAGACCACAAAATGTCACCCACAAATTCCACTCTATGAGTAGATGGTCTACATGTGGCCATAACATTCCAAGCATTTTATTCCACCAAGACAGAAACGCAATGAGGACCAAGAACCAAGAACAGCTGGTGGTCCGGTCATGGACCCCAACCTCACTGAACATTAGAATCACCAGAGGAGTTTTAAGCAGCCACCAAACGAATGCACCCCCAGGGCTCACTCCAGACCAAGTGAATCATGACCTCTGATAAGGGGCCCTGGTGTGTCAGCCTTGCAGAATTCACCTCTTTCTACCTAGGAAAGGAAAATGCTTAATAAGTGCAACAGACAGACAGTTCACTTATTACTGCCAACTGAGGTGGCGTAGAGGGCAGAGAGATTAAAGACAAGCAGCCTGTATAAGACCCATAACATTTACTGAGCCCTTTCTAGCACCTCCTCTCAACGCCTTGCTACTTTTATGACTCAATTACTCCTCACAACAACCTAGTGAGATAGTAGTATGCAATTATCCCCCCTATATGTACGAGCACAATGGCTCACAGAGAGATTAAGCAGGAAGTCGTGAAGCTATTATAATAAACCCAGAAACAGGGCTCATTACCAAGGAACCTGGTCCCAGAACCCACTCTGAGCCACTAGGCTGTGAAAACAAACCTCTTCATAGAAAAGACAAACCTCTTCAGGAGAAAGAGGGTCAGAAACAATCCAAACCTGAGAGCTGATCGCACGTTTCAATCAGGGCTCTCAGTGCAGGACGCGCCGAGCCTGCAAACTCGGGCTTGTAAGACGGGGCAGGCCGCAGGGCCCATCTCCGGCACGTGCACCCCAGTGTCAATGACACACCTGCAAGGCCCTCTACCCAGGCCGCCAAACATCCACGGTGACCGCCTTGAGATGGTCCCTGCATCAAACCTCCAACATGCCACTCGGGATGCTTCTTATTTTTAGTCGCTTCTAAATTTAGGTGAAGACTGTAGTCCAGCCGGCTCACTGTCCACCTCGCTCAGTTGTTTCCTTTTCTGTTTTAACTGCAGCTGCCTGTGGACGCTGCTTCATCTCTGCTTCATTATGGAGCAATCTCTCAGGTTATTTTATCTTGTTTACTTGTCTCCCCGTTTATCTCCCACCATTAAATGTGGACCAGGAAGTGGTAGCAGAAAGCAGATGGGCCAAGAAGCAGGCGAAGAACCGGAGAGACCAGCCAATCTAACTGGGCTGCCCCGGAGCATTTGAGAATTCTTTGGAGTCTGTTAATATTCAAGCCAACTTAGAAACCTTATGAGAAAACCAACACTCTGACTTTACTTTCAGGCTTTGTTCTTGAACCAGTTTGATTACTTAACTTGACCGAACAGACTTTGTTCTGAAGGGTTTGATCATTGCAAATTACTAAAAAAAAAAGCAATTAAAAAATAAATAAAACCTACACTTACATGTAAATCTGAGGGCATAATCATGTCATAGTTATCATTTTAACTTTCAGAATCTGGCGCAATGCCTGGCACATGGTAAAAACTGTTAGTTCCAAGTTACAATCATTTAATTCGAAAAAACAAAGCAATGAATAAAATTTTCTAAAGGTGACTCCAAAATGGAAGTTTTAATGTGTTTCAAACAATGGTAGGTTAAGCAAATTGAGCACTTAGCTCTCAAAGGTGTCAGGAGATAACATGAGGTAGCATATAAAGGCCAGTTGTTAATTTTAAAACTCCATCATATAAAAGATGGGACAGTCTCTCTCTTTCTTGCTCTGTGTATCTCTCTTTATTTCTCTCTCTCTCTCTCTCTCTCTCACAGAAAGTATCCAGCCACGTAATATGAAAAATAGAAGCATTTATGGTTGGATTTTTGTCCCCCCACACAACCAAGATTACACACACACACTCAAATATTTCTAAAACAGACACCTATATACAAATACATTTTTTAATTTTTTAAATACACACACACACTATATTTTTTAAGAAATACACCAAGATGGTGAATATTTTTAAAGAAATGAATTGTTAGCAATTTCAGTCATACTTTACATCAGGAGCTTTATCTATAAACAGTCAGACAACAAATAGTTTCAGCTTTGCAGACCATACGTCCCTGTCACAGCAACTTCAATTCTACCACTGCAGCAACAGGAAGGTGGCAGCAGACAGGACATCAATGAATTGGCATGACTGTATTCCAATAAAACTTCATTTACAAAAACAGACCAGAGCTGGACTTGCCAACTCTGCTTTATATCCATAACCCAGAGAAAGGGCTCAGACAGTTGAGCTCTTGTTTGTTGTATGGACATCCAGGCCTGATAAAATCCCTAAAGTGGGGAAGCCGGGATGGCTCAGCAGGTTAAGCGCTTGCTTTGTAGCTCCGGGGACCAAGGATCGAATCCCAGCCCCGGCCCGTGTGGACCCATATGCTAAACAGGGGTGTGATTTCCATGCGCAGTTCAGTTCTTGCCCACCAGTTCAGCCCCTGGCTTGAGGGGGCGTACCTCCCACGCAGGAGGCCCCCAGCCCAGTTCCCACCCTGTGCAGCCCCCACCCACCTGTGTGGAACGAAACCATGTTGAAGACTGATAATGTAAAACTACTATGGAGACTGCTCTGGGCCCTCCCCCTTCTCTCTCTGTCTTTCTGTCTCTGTCAAAAACAATAAAATAAATCTTTAAAAAGAAAAAAAAATCCCTGACAGAAGGGAACTTAACACAGTACATGTATGCTTCATTCAAGTCATTACAGAAACAACCAGCTGTGAACTGAGTTTCATGGGCGCAAGCCTGCCATCTTCTGGTCACACAAATGAACAGCCTTCACGGTCTCCATTCCCTAAAATTCTGATTGTGGGGAGGAGGGTGAGGGAGGAGGGAGGGGCATCAAATATATGGTGATCGAAAGAAAATTGACTCTGGGTGGTGAGCACACAATGCAACACACAGATGATGCAATGTAGAATTGTACACCTAGAACCTATGTAATTTTTACCAACAATGTCACTCCAATAAATTTAACAATTTTAAATAAAAAAAAACCAAATTGGATTGGGGTGTGGGTACCACATGACACAATGAGTCAAGGAAGGCAACAGTAATAAGTGCCACTGACTTCCCGAAGCCTCCCCTTGTCAAATTCTTGTAGAGAAAGCCACTGAACACAAGAATGCTCTGTCATTGGGCTTCTGCTCCCAATCTTTTCTTACCAAGCCAAGATTCAGGAGGGAATTTGAAAAAACAACACCAGCCATCTAAGACAAAGTACTTACACCTATATTTTGATATTTTGCAATGTAAGACTTTATCTTTAACCCAAGTTTTTTTTAAAGAAGATAAATTCAACACCTCCAGTCACTAAATGAACGTCAACTCTAGAACCAATCAGGGGGAAATACGTGAGAGCAACAGGCCGTTCATCGATGGCTCATGACTCTCACTGAACAATGGTGCTTGTGTAGCAAAGAGAAAGAAGACATAAGCCCAGTCTCAGGAAACAAACTCAGGAGTGAGAGAGGCACAAGCAAGAAGAACAGACAGGGTGATGTGACCAGAGCCCACGTGAGAGATGCAGGCTCCTAGGGACCCAGAGGAGAGAGCTTGCTCTGTGGGGTTCACTAGGTGGGGAGCATTCAAGCTGCTTCCCTTAGACTGTGACGTTCCCAGAGGGGAAGGGACGAAAGGTGCCAAAAGGAAGAGCAGCCGGGAGGGGGTTGCAATAGGCTCGGACTCCAGACCAGAAGAGCCCAAGGGAGAAGTGAACCAAGTAAGAGCTCTGAGCACACGTCCACTCTGGGCATCTCATGTCCCAGGGCTGAATGGAATGGGGGGATGGCACCGTGGAAGGCAGGGGAGGACTGAGAGCCCTGGCACCTTCCTGGCACTTCTGTATCTCGTCTTTCTCCACAATGACAAACAGCAGCAGAATGGCGAAGCTTTCCACATGCGAGGGGTAGACTGTAGCATCACAGTTCTTCTCCAAGAACCGAAGCTCCCTGCCCCTCTGACATTTCAACAGGAAGCCCAGGCTCAGTCATCAGCGCATCTGACTCACACACTTTACCCCACCTGCCAGACCCAATGCCCCCGCACGGTCAACGCCCCGTGCCCAGCACCGTGTGTAACATACCTGGGTTGCTGGTGAGGAAGGCGAGGGGGCTCTCGCCCAGGTCCACAGGGCCGTCCACGCGGTGGGGCAGGCTCTCCAGCAGCTCCACTCCCGCCTCCGGCTCAGGGCAGGTCCTCACCAGGAGGCCCAGGGACGGCTGTGTGAGGAAATCTCTGAGCATCGATGAGTTCAGGGTGCCAGCAGCACGATTATTGATCTCGAGAATCTCATCGCCCGCTTTGAGGCCTGCCAACACGAGGTGGAGAATGTTTACTATCACACACACACACACACACACACACACACACACACACACCAGCAGCCACAGCAGCAGCCAATCCGATTGCACCGCCTCCGAGGCTGTGCTGCAGAGAGCATGCCGAGTGCTCCTGCTACAGCCCCAGCTGCTGCCACACACACCCTGGCAGTGCTCCAAGTCGTCACCCCGTGATCATGTGGGCCTTGGTTCCAGAAGGTCTTGACTTGGATGCTACAGCATGCCAACCCTGCTCTGAAGACACCAACTAAACAAATTGACTCCTTGGATCTATGTGCTCCAAGCACCTGCCAATTCCTCCTCATAAATGCTCATTCTGGCTATTGCCCTATAAAATTAAGGGAGAAAAACAGAAATGCTCTGTGATTACTGTGACCAATATGGTTTGTATCTGCTCATGCTGAAGTGTACGCATGGAGCACAGCCAGCGAACATCTATGGATTATTTCTATGGCACCAAAAGGCAAAGAGCTTCCTCTGGCTACAACTACAGAACGTCACCTTACACATTCAGAGACAACAATTCACAGAACCAAATGCAATCATTTTTGCCTTTTTTTTTAATTCCATCAGGACCTTGGGGTGGAAAGTAGCAGAATAGCAAAGGTTCTGCTACTTTTGCAAAGCAGGTGAGCGAAGTTGCCAAGTATGGGACCCAAAGGAAATGCAGTGAACAAGCCCAACCTTGGAGAACAAGGAGTGACTGACCCGGGACCATCCCCATTCCATCTAGTATTAAAAGAATATTCCAGCAGTATGAGAAAGGGAGGGGTTAGGGAAGAACATTAAAGAAAGTATCCTTTCAGCTAAGTAGAACTAAAGAACCTAATTCTTATTTTATAGACTAATGTGGAAAAACAAATTTGAAAGGGAAGTGAGTAAATGGCAAAGACAAATGAT
>PVKE010011800.1:0-39519 GCA_004027555.1 Craseonycteris thonglongyai | reverse complement strand
AGTGCATAGTTATTTCTATTTTACTTTTTGACAGATAGAGAGAGAGATAGAGACAGAGACAGTTAGAGAACCAAACTGTGGGAACTCCCCAGTTCAGCACGTGGGTCCTGCCTGGGCCGGAGCCGGGATTCGATCCTCGGTCCTCATGGCCTCAAAGCGAGCGCTCAACCCGCTGAGCCGTCCCGGCTTTCCCCTGCTTGTGTGTTTTGTTTAGTGATTTGGGAGGACTGTTTTAGTGTGGCCCATTTCCCCTGAAGTGTGAGACCTGAGATGTCCCTCCTGAGAGGGCTCAGCCCTGGCGTACACACGGTCACCCTGGATGATAGCAGCCTTACCGGAGCCCTTATGGTTGTCACTTTTTCTGATGAGTCCTCTGTTCAGCTGCCTGCCCTTTGCTGATATCACCACCAACAGCCAGCCTCCACTAATTGCTGGCTGATTCTCCACTGTCTTTGAGAATGTTCTGGGGTATACACTGTCCCATAACCCAATCCAGTCGTGACATGTGAGATCTCGGGAGCATGGATTTACGTGGCGCAGATCTGCGTGGATAAAAGTAACTGGAATATTGAGACCAGAGTCACTACTTTGCCTTCCATGAATGCATAGTGTATCTGAAGAGAAGTTGGGGTTACTTCTGATGCCAGAGGGGATGAAGAAGAGGAAGAGAAGAAAGAAGAAGAGAGAGAGAGGGAAGTGTGAGAAGAAGGGGTCTGATTACTGAGAACCCATAAAACAGGGCCCTGTTCTACTGGGGTGAGATGGGCTTCATACCATTCTCTTCCCTTCTGTTTCACTCACGCGAATTTGTTCTCCCTTCATCCAAACCACACGTCAAAGCCTACCTCCACCTGGGAACTTCAGGTGAAGCAGGTGAGCCCTGAGAATCCTGCTGGGGTTGAGACTCTCACAGTTGTCTTCTTCTGGACGTCCTGCTTCCCACCCTGGTTAGATGCTTGTCCCCCATCCCGCACCTCAGCCCTGTGCCACCTTTGTTCTGCACATGACCTGATGTCTTTGCAGATGGCTCCCATCTAGAACCAGAATACCCCTTGTCATGTCTCATCTTTTTCACTTACTCAACTCTTCCCTGAGTCCCTGCTGCGTGCAAGGCATTGGGAGGCCAGAGGGAGGTGAGGCATGGTCCCTACCACCAGGGAGTCTCCTTAACGCCACCAGGGAGTCTCCTTAGTGCCACCAGGGAGTCTCCTTAGCGCCACCAGGGAGTCTCCTTAGCGCCACCAGGGAGTCTCTTTAGCACCACCAGGGAGTCTCCTTAGCGCCACCAGGGAGTCTTCTTGGTGCCTTTTACTTAGTTGTGCACATCGTCAGCAACCTTGAGGCAGAAGCATCAGACGTGAGAAACTACATGGAGAGGAGCGCATCCCCACACTAAGCATCAGCAACATGTGCTGATATCAATTTTCAGGGAAGACGAAGAAACAGGCTTCACTCTGTGGGAAGCTTTTCCTTGGGGCTCCCCTCATACGTACACACACAGCTCCCCTTTTGTACATAAGAGCCACACAGTCAGCCTGCTGTGTACAGTGAGCTCCGCCCACTGCTTTCTCTGTGCCATTTATGCAAGGGTGCTCTGGAAGACCTCAAGTGAAGATGGTGAGCATGAGAAGTCAAGGTCCACAAGACAAAAATGAGGGGGATTTTGTGTTCCTCCTATATTTTGTTCACCCCAAACACAACATCTATTCTAATGGCACGCAGATGGTTTCCTTCAACAAATACTAATGAGCATCTTCTTTATGTAGGAACAGTATCAGGCCCGAGGAATGCAGAAGTGATAAAGACAAGGGCCCTGTCATTACGGAACTGTTTAACAGAGATAGGACAAGTATTTAGGTCACCTTGACCCCGAGCAGCTACAAAGTCTGTGAGAGGTGATTGGAGGACTCAGATGTGGCTGGGGAACCAGGCACATCTCCATGGAGGCAATGACATTGAGCTGGGGGCGGGGGGTGGACAAGTAGGGTCTTCCTCAGACTTGAATGATATTGAACTTGATCCTCACCCCCAACCCTAGACAGGACTCAACAGCAGTCATGTCCCCACTCAGCCCTCTAGGAATGTAATCTAGATATGCTCATATCCACCTCCACTCAGACCAAGCTGAAGGCCCCAACCTCCCGGTCACTCACTCACATGGGAGTTCCTTTGACCCACATCCCGGCCGTGTGGAGCTGAGGAATCCAGCCCTGGGAATTGAGAAACATCCGGACAGATAATCCGCTTCACAGCTGCCTTCCAACAATCCATAGCCTGGAGGCTTCAGCTGGAGGTTGTATAAAAGGCCCCTTCCTTCTGGCCCCACAAGGCCTCCAGTTTCCTCTGGGGTGGCTTGTCCACACATCTTCTTCGAGAGTGAGGTGACTTCTGGGTGGGGATGTCCCTTATGTCGATGCTGCTAAGGCAGCCTCATCTCTTGTCTCTTCCCAGGGAGTAGATCAGACAGGTAGGAGAGGTTTGGGCAGGGAGAAGGGACCATAAGTGGGTCCCTGAAAATGATCTCAAGTGACCGCAGCGGGGAGGAAGCCATGGAAGCTAGCGGGGCAGAGAAGGAGGGAAGATGCACACAGGCTTGGGAGTTGTGGGGCCAAATAAACCTGAGCGAGGAAAGAGCAAAGTCTTTGTCTCCCATACACTTGACCACGGTGGTCACTGCCCTGGGGAAAAGTGGACCGTTGAAGAGGAAGAGCAAACGATTAGCCTGGTTGATGGGTGGACCCCCTGGGAGTTCCCACCATGATCTATGCCCCCCACCCCCCAAGTGTTTAGCCCGTCCAACCCCACGCTTCCCGGCCTGGGATGCAGGCGGTCCAGGCTGGGCGCCCTCCGGCAGCTGTTGGAGAAGAGAAAGCAGACACCCCATGGCCCTGACCTAACGGAATGCTCTTTGTCCTTCCAGTTTGAACCTGCTAGCTGGGCGATGTCACAGCAGAAGCAGCCACCGTGGGAGCCGCCGAGGGCCCCCACATGTGCCCCTCCGCAGGGCCCAGGCCCCTGCCTGGCTCCCGGCGCTGCTCTGTGCAGCACTGCGGAGTCGGGAGGCTGTGGGCCTGGGTCCCAAAGCTCTGCATCCGGGAACCGCGGGGGCACACGGAGGGCCCACCACAAGCTGCGCTGCCTCAGCGGGGGCACAGTCTACCACATCAAGGAGGAAGAGTGTTAGGGGGACCCGCCAGGGGACAGGGCCCAGGGACCGGGCCTCATGCCCCTCGGAAGCTCGGGGCCCTCTTTGGGGCCAAGAATCAATCTCTTGCGCCCAGAACATAAGAGGCAAGAGCTCAGCTGAGAGAGGTTTCCACTTCTGCTCCCACCCACGCACCTCAGCTCAGCTGCTGCCGAACCTCCGCGCGTGGACGCCGCCCCTCCTGTGTCCTCTGAAGACAGCTGACCATCGATGGTTCAAGGAGGCCGATGGCGTGAGGTGGATGACCGAGTCCTCCGCATCCTCACAGCCCTCAGCCGCTGTCACCGCTGGATCCTAGCACCGGAGGCTCCAGGGCAACCACCAGTTTATTGAACACCTACTATGTCCCGGGCGCTGTGATCACAGATGCAGGAAGGAGGAGACTTGTCTCTGCTCCAGAAAAGCTTACAATCCAGCAGGAGGAGCCGTGCACATGGTCGGCTGACACCTCTGGACTAATAAATGTAATTTTAAAGCTGATGGGCATACTTTTTCTCTTTCTTTGTGTCTAAAAAAGAACTTGGAGGAGAAAAGAGGGATGAACGGTCGCTGGCAGCAGGGACGGGCTCGTCCTAATGGTGTCCATCCAAGGTGGTGTCCTGGGTCTAGGGAGGAGAAATTGGAAACAGAGGGAACACACGCCCTGGGGGAGCATGAGCCCTGGGGGAGCATTTCAATGAGGTCTTTAAAGTTAAGCCCCCAACGTGAGCTGTGGGTGGGATGAGGAGGAAGAGCCTTCCAGGTGGGGGTTGCAGCACAGGCGGATGCCTGACAAGTGGGGTATTTGCTCACGGTGCGAATTTCCGTTTGGCTGGGGTGCCCCACGTGTGAGGCGATCCCATGGGACAGCTCATAACCTCAACTCCTCATGGTCACTTAAGCCAGCTGAGGTCCAGAACTTAAGGTAT
This sequence comes from Craseonycteris thonglongyai, assembly GCA_004027555.1. Lineage (NCBI taxonomy): Eukaryota > Metazoa > Chordata > Mammalia > Chiroptera > Craseonycteridae > Craseonycteris > Craseonycteris thonglongyai. The sequence goes on along the minus strand of PVKE010011800.1, from coordinate 35,406 downwards.
AAAACCCCAGCTTCCAGAAAGATGTTCTGTGTTCTGGGGGAGTGTGGGCCAAGTCATGGTCCCTAAGCCTAAGGTTGGGGGAAGCTGAGGCAAAGTATCAGGGTGCAGAGTGGTTGGAGGTGCACCTACGGTGCATATCAACATGCGTTCCCAGATTTAGCCCACCTCATTTTCTGGGGCGCACCAAAAACCTCATTTTCCAGGTATTCAACCCAGTAGATGATATTGCACAAGACATCTAGTTCCAGAGCTGAGCAGTCTTCCTATTGGCTGGAACCTGATTTGGACTCTGTTGTGATGTATTTATAGATAGTCCTGTAGCTACTCGTATCTCCTAATTACATGTAATTATAGTTTTATATGGGTAATTTCTCTCATCAAACAAATGATGCATCCTTTTTCATTGTTACAAAGATGTGCTCACATAGATAAGCAGAAGGAAAATGATTAAGATCAACCATACATCTCACCACCTAAAAATAACCATGCTAATCATTTCATAGGTATGCTTCCAAACTATATAAAAAATCACAAAATGGGATCCTCTCAAAATATCACCTGCTTTTTTTTAACCTAATGATAAAATTGACAATACTCTTCTATACTAATAAATATCGATCCACCCGTTTGTACTCTTATCATGTGAAGACATCATAATTGGTGTAACTAGTTTCCCAATATCAGGCACTCTTCTGATAGCTAAACAACAGTAACATAAACATTTTCCTTGGCGATTATTCTTAGTAATTTTTCTAGGGAAGCATATGTTTAGAGTTGGGATTTCAGAATTGTCAAAGACTACAAAAAAATTTTTTTACAGACGCTCCAGGAAGGTTGCATCTTGGGAACAATTAAAATGCCTCCATTTAAGAAAATCATTTTCAGGAAAGAGATTTTTTTTTTTTTTTATGAACGTGAGGACTATATTAGAAAATATTACTCCAGCCAAAGGAAAGATCCACTTTCTGAGAAACTTTACAAGTATCTACCTATTTTCCTGTCATGAAATTTATACTTTTAAAGAAGTGTAGATGCCACACCTTTTTTTTTTTTTTAAAGATTTATTTATTGTTTGAGAGAAGGTTAAACAGAGAGAGAGCGTGCAGTCATTAGTTGTGACTTGGTTTCGTTCCACACAGGTGGAGGTGGGGCCGTGCAGGGCGGGAACTGAACTGGGGGCCTCCCGCTGGGAGGCGAGAACCTTCACCACCATCCTGGCCGTTACCAGTTGTGCTGCAGTTCAGCACACGGGTTTGCACTGCCCAGGGCCAGGAATCAAACCCCGGACCTTGCAAATGTAAGACAAGTGCTCAACCACTGAGCTATCCCGGCTTCCCAGGAATCTGCATTTTAAAAGTGCTTCCCAATGGTTCATACGCGCAACCAGGCTCAGCCCCTGATTCTTCGCAGCACCAAGAACAGGCCCGAAGGCCCGGTTTCCTGCTTCCCACTCCCTTGCTGGGCTGTTCCCATCCCGCAGGACCCTACAGACCGTGTGATCTGCCCTTGCTCATAAAACTCCCCCAAACCTAGCTTTTCCATGTGCAGTAATGCCCACCTCATAGGGTTGTGAGGAGAAAAATGGAACGTGAAAGGTAGTACAAATGTGGGGAAGGTGGGGGGCTCCCCTCGTGTGACCGTGACCTCTAAGCATGAATGACTTAGAACTACAGGTTCACCGGATGACAGAGCAGGTCCTGATGTCACAGATGAGAAGACAGGCCCCAAAGGTCTGAGCAGTTAGCTTGAGGCTTCTTCAGAACCGCCCATACTTTGAGATGTGTTTCTTACAGACTGCTGGGTTATCTCCTTCTGATACAGGGGAAGTGATGGGGCAGCCATGGGGCTATGACAAGCCAGAGATGTTACCAGTACAGGGGTGTCTGAGAATGGGAGAAGGATGGAGTTTAAGGTCTGTTCTGCTCACCTTGGCAGGAGGGACCCACCTGCAGCATCAGAAGGGAGAAAGGAAGCTGCCCAGGTGTAAGGAAGCTCCGAATTACAGGCTGTGTGGTCTTCCTTTTTGGAATCATTGCCTAGAGGCAAAGGCAAGACCATCTCTCCTCACCCTTTCCTATCTTAAGACTAAAAAGCACCGCTCGATGGAGACCTTTGTAAATACAAGAGCCAACAGGGTGTTTTAGCTGCTGCCCCTCTCGCAGAGCCAGCAGAGGGGCCGAAGCGGGGCCTGGGATCCAAGGACAAGATCCATCCGTCTGCCCCATAGGAGAAGGATCAGAGACGATAATCATAACCTGCTGCTCCAACCCAGGGGACGCTTTTGCAGTTGACTATATTAGAGAAAAGAGGAGCCACCATGCTGGCACTAGATGCCATTGGTGTGTGTCCCCAGTCCCACAGGAATAGGACTTAATGCGGGGGAGTACTGGGGGTTGCAATAAACAAGGATACTGCTTGTGCTGCAGCTGCAGCTCACAGAATACGTCGCAACGCTGGACACGGTTTCTTTGCCCACATGCCTTTGAGCCACCACATGGCACATGGCGGGTGGTCCTCCGCCTCCAGCTCACACTATCCAGACAAGGGAGGACAGTGACAACTGGCGTTTGAGGTCACCTCGTAGAAGGGATGAGAGTGCATCAAGCTAAGTAGGTCTTCACCCTCTCTTCCGCTCACAGATCGGGATGGGCTACGACCCTCAGGTGGTGAGTGTGTTCTCCACCCCAAGAGAAACACACAAGCAGCACGTGCGAATTCCACTGAGTCCTCTCCCAGTGCTCCTTGCGCCACACGTGGCCCGCGCACTGGGATCCTGGCCCAGTGCAGGGCGATCAGAGGTCTGGCTGCCCCAGGCAGGGGAACATCCTGGTTCGCCCTCCTTTCATCGCTGGGGAATTGGCTCGATAAGAATCGCGTGCATGCCGACGCTGGCCTGGCTCGTGCCTCACCCTGCTAATAAGGGGCACACCCAGCACAGGCAGGAATCCACAGCATGCTGGCATCGTCTAGCAGCCGGGATGGTGAGGAGATGCTTGGGCAGGTGACAGCAGAGTCCAGGAATGCCCCACTGTGCCCAGACAGGCCGCAGCCAAGTGAAGACCCTCGAACCACCTTCCAGACACAGTCCCTTTGTCCACAAGCTTGTTCGCCCACATCTGGCACGAACCCTCACATCGTCCGCTTCTTCAGGGTCACCTGACCCGGGTCGTCTTTCTAAAATGCAAATCTTACATGCCCCTCCCTTGCTTAAATGCTCAAGGATGCTCCTATTGTCTCTGGCCAAACTTTTTAAGCAAGGTGTTTTCGAACGAAATCAAATGCATACCTCCAAAATAGAAAGCCAGCAAGGGTACCATTCGGTGCCTTGCAGCACTGGGCAAGTGAAAAACCCAGACTGTGGTCCGCTCAGGCCCCGCCCACCCCAAAGCCCCACTAGGATTAAAATGCCATTAACCCTTAAACCCCAAAGATTAAGGATGAATGGCATTTTAAAATGTGACTCAAGATTTGTAGGACCCCCCCCCATATAAGTTGGGTGCCACAAGGGAAGAGAAGGAAATTAGAATGTTTCCAACCTACTGCCTGTCAAATGCTCTTTGCACCCTCACACTGCAATAGCTCTGTGAGTTTCTTCTTGTTAATCCCATTTTGCAGATGAAGAAAAGAAAGATGAGGTTCAAATGTCAGGGCTCCGATTCCAGACCCACCTCTGTCCAGCTTCCGTGCCATGGGAAGACATGAAGCTAATGCAATAGGTAATGTTGGGGGCATGGAGAACAGGCTGGGAGTGCCCCCACACAGCAACTCACGCTGACAGGAGGCGTGGCTCGTGGAAGACGTGGCGTTTGAACACCCCTGGCAACAAGACTCTTGAGTTCTGGGCCCTTCCTTCCTTCCTTCCTTCCTTCCTTCCTTCCTTCCATCCTTCCTATCCAGCTAGTGGACCATGTCTTGCTCTTCTCCAATAGCAAGGCAGCTTTGTGTCCAGAAAAGATCCAGCCCTTTCGCATCTCTGTGCCCACATAGTCACCTTCGTCTAGAACAAGAGTTGTCCCTCCCGTGCAGAAGGTGCCTCATTACATTCCACCCTGCGCTGCTACACACCCACCTGTGTGGAACGAAACCACGTCACAACTGCTGACGTACAACTATGGAGACTGCCCTGGGCCCTCCCCCTTCTCTATCTATCTATCCATCTATCTATCATCTATCTGTCTGTCTGTCTGTCTCTCTCTATCTCATCTTCTCTCAAACAATAAATTAAATCTTAAAACAAAACACAGGAAAGTCAACATTGGGCTGGGTGCAAGATCCTTGGAGGTCTGATGCTCATCAATGCAAATCCACACCTGAGGTACACTGAGGTCACCAGGTCCCATCTCCTGTGCCACCCAGAGGGAGTCGCAGAGCTGGGACCAGGGCCCTGACTCCCACTGCAAAGCTCTCGCCCCAGCCAGTGTCCATGACTGCAACCCATCCCGTGTCCCCACGCTGACCCGCTGCATCATGGGAGCAGCTCCCACACCTGCCCGTGTCCCCGCGCTGACCCGCTGCATCCTGGGAGCAGCTCCCACACCTGCCTGGTCACTGCCCTGCCCTGGCCTCCCTCAAGCTGCTCTCCCTCAAGGAGGGAAGGGGACAGCTTGGCCTCAAGCACAAACCCCTCCTCCGTTCGCGGAGCAAATCTTTCTGGGGCCCTGGCATGGTGCCAGGCCCTGGGCTAACGAGGGACCCAGCGAACACTGAGATTTCATTCTGTCTGGGCTGGGGGCTATTGAAGATGACACACCACAGGGTGTTCCTGGGAGTGCAGGACCCAGTGGGGGCATTGCCATGAGACACCAATGGGACCTAGCGTGACGACACAGGGCCCCACAGGGCCCCACAGAGCCCTACAAGGGCCTGGCCGCTGGCACGCGGGGAGGCGTGGAGGGGAGCAGCTGGCAGGAGCGTTGTGAAGACCTGGCTCCAGGAGGCACCAGCTGCTGTGGAGGCCGCAGCATCGATCTAGATGAAGATTTGGAAGATTCGAGAGGGGGCGCAATCTGTGTGCTTAGTGGACACAGAGGAGTTGTAGGATGGTCAAGCAGTGTATTGGGCAGAGCCTGGGTGGATCGTCATCAGATGGGCATCTTATGAGGGTGCCAACCTGCCCAAGTGCCTTTTTAAAAAAATATGTATCTATTTTCACAGCAGCTAGGCATGGCACGGGGGGCTTGGCCAGGGAAGAAATGCCAACTGGGTGGGGAGTTGCATGAAAAAGAAGGGAGCTGGTGGGCAGGAGAAGCGGGGTCTGGGGGGTACCCCAGGCAAACTGGAAAGGAGGCGCGATGGGCACAGGGCGGTGGTGTGGGCGAGCTGGGGCCTAGACTTCACATCAGACTCTGTGCACCCAGAGGACAACTCCTTTGTCCTCTGTGGCTCTCAGTGTCCTCGCCTATGTGTGGCATGTGGGTCCTGGAGCAGAACCCTTCCCAGAGGGGCCCTTCTGTGATGCTACATACATTGTTGGCCAAGGTTTTAGGCAATTTGGATCTGAGTCAGCTACACTGAACCCTCAGGAGCAACCCATGGGTGCTTAGATTATTGGTCCCAAACCTGTTAATAGGACTTACAGGAACTCTTAGCTGTGTCTGGGGTTGATCCAACACTTATGGCTTTAGTTTTTCCTCGCAAGGGTGCTTGGGATTCCTCCAGAAACCCTACGTTCGGTCCCCAAAGCTGTGCCTGTGTAAACGCCCTTGTAAATCAGGACCTTCTTATCTTTATGGAAATACTTCCAGGGTTTATGGGGGAAGCGATGGTCTGGGAAGATACTCACCAGGATCCAGTCATGACCGAGTGTCACAAAGTGACAGCGTGACAGCCACTGGAATGTGGGAAGTTGCCATCATGACCACCTGGTCGGGAACGGCTTTCACATCATGTGGTCCATTTCCTTGAGTTGGGGGCAGGACACATATAAAAGGCCTGGGACCACGCTGTCTCCTCACTTCTTGTGACAGAGCCATCGCTTGCCTGATGTTAGAAGAACAAGGTGAGTTTCCTTATGGATCTCATGGCAGTTTGGGGGTGGCTGGGTCTGCCACACCTCAGAGGAATGGGATAAGCTGCTCTGGGTTGCAGACAGTGGGAGCTGATAACCGCAAGAAGACGGGCTTATGGAAATCATTGGGTTGCTCAGACATAGCGATCCAGAGCAGAAGAATGTCAACCAGAGGCTGGGGGGTGGTGCAGGGGAGAGGCTGGGATGGGGAGCTAATTGTAGGACAAGAGACAGCCACACAGGGCAGAAGAGTGAGCCAAAGGCTGAGTTCATGATGCAAGAAAGAAAAAAAGGGAATTTGATGAAGACTGCCCATGGGTGTGGGCTAGATGCCTGGTTTCTAGAATGCATAAGTTAGGGATGTGATAAAGCCAGTTTAAGACTTTGGGGGACTGCCCAGGGCCCTTGGAAGCCTGGAGTCTTGGGAGAACCAGGGCAGGTAGGAGAATGTGTTACCAAAATCTACTTTACCTGCTGCCTGATGTCTCCTATGCCAGGGAGACTGGCCTACAGAACTTCCAACTCTGTAGAAAAATACTGACACAAATGACGTTGGTATTTGCTGGGCTTTCAAAGTATCTGCATTGCTTTTTAGAGTAACTGAACTTTCTCCAGGATGTCCTGCCAGCAAAGCCAACAGAAGTGCCAGCTCCCTGCCAAGTGCCTTCCCAAATGTCCACCCAAGTGCCCCCCCAAATGTCCGCCCAAGTGCCCCCCTCAAGTCCCAGCCCCCTGCCCAGCCCCCTGCCCAGCCCCCTGCCCAGCTCCCTGCCCCCCGTCTGCTCCCTCCTGCTGTGTCCCCCGTTGTTGTCTTTCTGGCTTTGGGGACTGCTGCTGTCTGGGGTTTCATGGCTTCCCAGGAGTCTGCCTGGGTGAGCCCTCCACCTGCTGTGACACGGAGTCCCCTGGATGTTCCAGTTGTTGCCATGGACTTGGGGGCTGCAGCTGACCTGCCATGTCTGAGGAGCCAATGGCCCACAGCCTCCATGGACAGCTTCCCTCGCTCTCAGCCTTGCTCCCCCTTCTCTCCTGAATGAGGTCAACTCAGTGGGTTGGGGCTGGGGGCCGCTTTTCACTGAGAACTTGGACCTTCCAACCTGGGCTCTCCTGTCCTAGGTCAAGAACACCCAATGCTCAGAAAACCCTGCTTCCCAACGCCTCATCCACGTGCAAAAATAAAGCTGACCTTTTCCAGCACCCTGAACTGCCTGATGCTTATCAATCCCCGCTGTCCTTGGCTCTGAGGGGTTCCCCTTAACTTGGATTCTTCAAGCAGACCCCACAATCGCCAGCCAGCTGGAACATCCCCACTAAGATAGACCCAGCTCTGAGCAGTGTGAAGGGATTGCAAAAAAGGAAGATCCAGAGGGGACAGGAGGGGAAGGGATAGTCCTGAGGGCATGTTGTAGAAGAGTCTTCCAGCCGGTACAAAAGTTGCAGGTACTGTGTGCATGCATTTGTGCTGAGCTAGACTGCCCGTGTAGGATGCAGCCTGGGAGACAGTAGACACTCAGTATTTACGGAGGAGTCCTGCAGCCAAGCCAGCAGGGGGCGCCGGCGAGTCAGCTGTAGTGGCGGGGCCCGGGGCTGCGGTCCGGCCGGCAGGGGGCGCCGGCGAGTCAGAATCCTGAGATTAGTGACAGGTCACAGAGGCTCCGAACCTCCGAATCTCAGCGCTGGGCGGGAACAGAAGCCTCTGGCTTCTGACAGTCGTGGGCTCGCTAGGCTGCTGAAGGGCGGGTGGCACCTGCGGGGACCAGCCAGGGCAGCCAGAGAGGCCAGGCCAGGGAATCATGAACTGAGAAGGGACTCGCTGAGTGGCCAGGCCAGGTAACGCGGAGAAGAACGTGTCTCTTCGGGGTCTCCGTGGCCCCTACGCGCACCGGTGCACGAGCTCCCGTACTGACTGGATGTCACACCGGGTGTCCAGGACTGAGGCCGGGTGGTGAGGTCGTCTGCGTTCAGATCACTGACAAGCTAGAGAAGCCACACAATGGGGTCATGATGGTGGCAATGTCGTGAGCGCCGAGGGGTCGGAGGACTATTTCGTAAGGAAGTGGGGCTGGGGGCTGGGAAGGATGCTGGGGGTGGGGGCGCGCGAAGAGCACCCGGCGACGATGCAGACACAGGCCAGTGGAGTCGGCAGGGCCGCTGGGAGCCAGTGTGGCGCAGGGGAGGCTCAGGGGCAGGTGCACGGAGGCCCGAGGGTGGGGGGCGCCACGTGTCCCCCAAGCAGCGCCCCTGGAGCCGGGGCCGCCCAGGTCCCTCCCCTCAGAGCACGACACTGACTCCTCAGGACTCTGGGCTTTGACATGGCAGCCCTGCCCCCCAGCCCTTGGGGACCTGCGCCCGGACCTGCCCCCGGGGGCATCTGATGCGCCCCTGGACGGGCGCTCCGAGGCCCGCCAGCCACCATGCGGAGCCTGGCTCCTGGAGAAACAGCCCAGCCCCACACGTGCGGCTCCCCCGGGGACAGAGGCCCGGGCTGTCAATCAGGGACACCCAACTTACGGGCGGAGAGGTCGACCCCAGGCACAGAGGAGGAGAGAGAATGAAACCCGGTGCTACCAGCGGCCCAGAGAAGCGACCATGCAGGAGGCAAGGAGCTTCGCAGCCCAGGAAAGCGCCAGTGAGGGCCTCGCCCCTCCCCCTCCCCTTAGGGCCTGGTCCCTAAGGGGACAGATTCAGACAACAGGAGACAGAGGCACACGCCCCCCACCCCCCAGGCTGCAGGGCCCCAAACACCGTAGACTTTCTTCTCTTCTTTAAAGATTTATTTTTATTGTTTTTGACAGAGACAGAGAGACAGAGAGAAGGGGGAGGGCCCAGAGCCGTCTCCATAGTTGCATGTCATTAGTCTTTGACATGGTTTCGTTCCACACAGGTGGGCGGGGCCGTGCAGGCTGGGAGCTGGGTTGGGGGCTCCCGTATGGGAAGCGCACCCCAGCTCAGCATGTGGGTCCGCACGGGCCGGGGCCGGGATTCGATCCTTGGTCCCCGGGGCTGCAAAGCGAGCGCTTAACCCGCTGAGCCGTCCCGGCTTCCCCATCCGCTTAGAAGCCCGGCCGCGGCAGGGACCACACGGGGTGCAGCAGACTCCTCTGGCCCTTGACCCCCACGCCGTTCTATGCTGATGCCCCCGTTCTCGTTTATTCCCGCGGGTCTCCCCTTTGCTCCTCTCCCTTCCCAGGCCAGTCAGGACATGGACGGGGCAGGTCTCTTCCCAGTGTCCTGGCCCAGAGGGAGGGGACTGTGTGACTTGTCCCCACTCCCAGCCCTCCAGAGTCCTGACCCAGCATCTTGTTCTTGAAACTCAGCAGGAACCTCTTCCTGAGTGACAGTCACTTCCTGAATAACTGGCAGGTGTGGAGTCACAGATGAATCGAGGCCGACACCTTCCCTAAGGAGTCACGTTCCGTCCGGGGGTGGCGGGGGCCGCATCTGATCCCGTTCAGGCTGCAGCCACACGACCCCTCAGACAACAAGCAGCAAGGGACAGCGTGACAGCGTCCTCGGGCTCGGACCAGGGGCCTCTCCCACAGGGCAGCCCCTCAGGCTCTGAAAGAGGAGGTGGCGGGGGGCTGGGCTGGGGAGGGGCCACAGGTGTGAGTGACAGCTGCTGTGTCCAGTGGGAGGAGGCGTCGGCCACCCCTGGCTCAGTGGGACCCGGCTTGCACGCACAGACCCCCAGATAGAAGGGTCGAGGCTGACGCGCTCATGCCCATGATGAGAGCTGGGCCCACCGCAGTGCCTCACCCAACGGTGCCCGTTAGGAACCGCCTGCGTTCACCACCCTGCACACTCTCTGTGGCAAAGACGGGGTGACGTGGCTTTCTGTCCCACTCAGGAAACCCTCAGGGAGGCTTGGTGTCAGGGTGACTTGTAGTTTCGTCCTCAGAAGTCACCCCATCCTCGGGCCACAGAAAAGACCAGAACAAAACTTGTCAGAAACCCCAAGTTCCTCTTCCCTGTGTTTGTGCTTCTGCACGTGCGCACACACACACACACACACACGCGCGCGCGCGCGCACACGTACGGATGCAGGAGCGTGTGTACCTAGTGGGAAGCCCACGGCGGTAACCGGCCCAGTTTACAAAACCAGTTTGGGCCACAGGCTTATCTTGTAGGTGCTGGAGCTGGAGGGAGATGCCAATTCTACCTCAGCAGTTGTCCCCTCAACTCCCACGCCCCTCCTTGCAGCCCAGATGATGGAACCCTGACAGAGCTGGTCCCTCCCCAGCATGGGGTCCCAGCCTGGGCCTGAGTCATCTCTGAAGACAGGGGGGTTCAGGAGGTTCCAAGGAGGGAGAAGCGAAAGCAGCAGCTAGCTTTCCTTCTGAAAACGTCCTCTTCCTTTTCTTCTAGGACTCCCCAAAACTCTGGAGGATGTGTGACCAGCCCCACGGCAACCCTTGCGGCCCCGCCAAAGCCCCCCAATGCCCAAAGCCCCCGCCGTGCTCGCCGAAGCTCCCGCAGTGCCCGCCGCAGCCCCCATGCTGCATCGAGCCCAGGTGCTGCTGTTTGGAGGCCAAGCCAGAGTGCACCTGCCTCACCACAGGGTCTGCGCCCCCGTCCCCCGAAGTTCAGAACAAGAGCTCCCCAAGTGAACCGCCACCCCAGAGCCCAAAACCCGGGCCCCAGCCAGACACCTGTGGGAAGGGGCAGCCAAAGAAGTAGGCTGCCCCGCACAGGAGCTGGGCGCGCCCGCCCCGTGCCCAGGTGAGGCTACAGCCACATGTGGAAAGGCTGGTTCTCAGTGCCCACCATGTAACTGCGCCCCCAGGAGCCCCTAATTCCCTTCAGAGCCCCCCAGCCTCGGAAGGCCCCGAACTGGAAATGGAAAGTTGAAGAGGCCAGAGCCATCGTTCCTAGTGAGCCTGACATTAGCATGAAAATAAAAGCAATGAAAAAGGACACCCCGTCCCGTGATGCCATCTCTCCGGTCTGCCCTCAGCCTGAGAACATGTCCTGGGCGAGTCCTGAGGGGCTGGGGGTCCGGAAGGCCCGGGTCTGGGGGCGCAGGGCCTCGTCTGAGCCAACGTGAGAGTGGCCGGCTCGCCCTCGTTTTCCGTGGAAGTCCCGCTATGCAGGACCCTCTCCAGTCCCAGGTGGAGGGGAGGGTGCGCCCCCCAGAGCCCCTGCGCCGCTGGGTTCCACCTCTGAAGCCACAAGCCAGTGCAGGTCCCTCAGGGTGGCTTTCCTCCCCCGGCCCAGGAGGGGAGGGGTGTCGGTGGGAGGAGAGCGCCCAGGACCCCCCAAAGCTCAGAGCAGAGGGTCCCATTTGCGCATGTCTCCAGTGAGGGTCAGGACCCCTGGAAGGGCCCTGTGAGAATTCCCCGGAATAACCCATTCCCAGGGCTTCAGCGCCATCCTCCAGCGGGCCTGTCGGCTGCTCTGCAACTCCCCTGCCTTCCTCAGCAGCAACCCCGGACTCGTCCCCGGGGCACAGGAGGGGGACCCCAGGTGTCTCGTGCATTTGCGGGGCGTCTCCGCCTTCAGAGGTGGGCAGGTCCGTCCTGGGAGCGGAGACCCCACGCCGCACCCACTTGCTGCCAAGCGTGGGCAGCGGGGCTGGCGGGCGGCGCCTGTTCAGCACCACGGCCGGTGGACAGCAGCCCGGAGGGCGCCCCTCGCGGCCCCGCCCACTGGCCCGCATCCCGCATGCGCCGTACACGGAGGGCGTGGCGTGCACCCCCAGCTCCCGGTCCCCAGGCCTGTCTCTCCATCACATGGGCGCTTCCTGAGAGCGCCCCGGCCCCGGGGGGACCCCACTGCCCTCAGGCTGCATCTGAGCCGGGGAGGGAGGACCGGCCCTTCCTCCGCAACACCCCGGACTGACCACACCGGGCTCAGGCAGCAAACAGCCGGCTCGGGGCGGCACGACATCGGAGGCCACCTGGTGCAACCTGCCCATGGTCCTCACGTCCCAAGCACCTGGGCAGCTGGAGGGAGGGGCGCCCCCCAGCAGCCCCGTGCCTTCGTGAGAAGCCGTTCTTCCCACCTGGACGCCCCCTCCCCAGCCTGCACGTTGCAGATGGACACGAACCGCGCAGCCAATCACGGGGATAAGCCCGTCCCACAGGTGGAGAAACCGCTTCCGAGACGCGTGGCTGAGGTCACAGGACAGGGAAGGGGCCCGTTCCCACGCCGCGAGCCCAGCTCACACGCCTAAGGAGCTGGCGGCACGTCTCTGTGAAAGGGGCCCCTGGGGGGTTGTGCCCCAGTGACGAGTCCGGGACGGGCTGCGGGCAGTTGGCCAACCGGAGTGGTGGAACCAGTCCCCCGCCTTCCCCGGGGAGGCGGCCAGGCTGTGGGGCGGTTATAAAGGTGCGCTGCCCCCCACTCAGCTCGCACCCCACTAGAAGCTGAGCCTGGTAAGTGTCAGTCAGCCGGCAGAGGTGGGGCTGGGGCCAGACGGGGGTGGCTGGCCAGGTGGGCACGGGTCATTCACGCACCACGTAGGTGGGTCACAGTGCCAAGCGCAGCGGTGCCCACCTGTCCCATCTTTTCTTGGGACCGTGTATTGGAGTGTGTGTGTGTGTGTGTGTGTGTGTGAGAGAGAGAGAGAGAGAGAGAGAGAGAGAGAGAGAGAGAGAGAGGAGAGGAGAGGAGAGGAGAGGATGCAGGGGGATAGGGCCAATTTCTTTCCTAAAACTGTTTGATTTGGGTTGACCGTGATATGACCTTCTTTACAGAGCCAGGGGGCAGGTCAGGAAAATGCATGCGACTCTTGGCTCTGTGCCAAATGGGGGACTGCAACATGGGAAACTGTCTACCTGGAGAAACCCAGGTAGTGCAACAGGCTGGGAAACCCAGCTCCGAAGCCAAGACTCAAAAGAGCCGACCACCGAGGCCCCGGGCTCCGGGGTAGAACCGGGTAATCGGTGCATTTCAGAGGCGACGGCTGGGGCCCAGGGTGGTAAGCGCCTTGCCCAGAAGCACACAGCGTCTCAGTGGGCAAAGCCAGCCAAGACTGTGCCATGTGACCCGAGTCCCGAGCTCACGCCATGACCCCTCCCGTCCTGGCGTGCAGGGGCTGTTGGTCTCCAGGGCTCGGGGGCACGCCGGAGACCTGTCCTCTCCTAGGGCCGGACCTTCTGCTACAATCGCAGAGCTCTCCTCTCCCCCCTGGTCAGCGGGGTCAGGAGTGAGGACAGGGACCAGGAGGAGACGCGAGCAGGGCTCGGCCCTCTGCAGGGAAGGAGGAAGCTCCCAGGGGGCCACCCCCTCCCCATCTCTACCCCCCTCTCTGCTGCTGCTGGGGAATGATGGCTGGAGGGGGCAGAAGAGGGACCCCACCCCAGGCAAGAAGGGGTGCTGAGAAACGGGCACTGCGGCAGGTGCACAGGGACCCTGCTACTTCCTGTCTTCGGCCACCCCTCTGACCCCTCCTGTTTTTCAGGTTCACCTATACAGCAGCTTTCGAGATGTCCCAGCAGCACATTCTGCCAGTGGCCCGGCCCCCAGCCCTCAGCCAGGCGCCCCTCCAGCCTGTGTCTCCTCCTGCTGACACCCAGGTGGAGCGAGCGAAGCAGCTGACTCCGCCGCCCGCCCGTGCCAGGTGTCGGCCGAGTTCCCAGGGAAGGTCCCTGTGGAGCACGGAGAGACACACACAACTCCTGTGAAGGGGGTGCCTGAGCAAGACTGTGAGCCGCAGCAGCAGCAACAGCACCTGCAACAGCCGCAGCAGCAGCGACAAGAGTCACAGGAACAGGAAGTGCACCTGGAACAGCCGCAGCAGCAGCAGCGACAAGAGTCACAGGAACAGGAAGTGCACCTGGAACAGCAGCAGCAGCAGCAGCAACAAGAGTCACAGGAATGGGAAGTGCACCTGGAACAGCAGCAACAACACCAGAGTCACAGGAACAGGAAGTGCACCTGGAACAGCAGCAACAACACCAAGAGTCACAGGAACAGGAAGTGCACCTGGAACAGCACCTGCAACAGTGACAAGAGTCATAGGAACGGGAAGTGCACCTGGAACAGCACCTGGAACAGCAGCAACAACACCAAGAGCCACAGCAGCAGGAACAGCACCTGGAACAGCCACAGCAGCAGCAAGAGTCACAGGAACAGGAAGTGCACCTGGAACAGCATCTGGAACAGCAGCAACAACAAGAGTCACAGGAACAGAAAGTGCACCTGGAACAGCAGCAACAACAACAAGAGCCCCAGGAGCAGCTGGAGAGCAAGCTGGAGCCACCTGCCATTGTCCCAGCTCTGGGCCAGGCCCCAGAGCCCCACCCAGGCCAGCCACTGAAGGGAGCTGTCCTGCCCCCCGCAGAGCAGCAGCAGCAGGAGGTGCCGTGTCCCCCCAAACATAAGTAACTACCCACCATGCCCCCAGAGGCCCTTGGGCCACCCACACAAACCAAGTACACACCAGTGCTTCACTTACCTCAGGTCCCAGCCTGGTCTGTGAACCTGCTGACCTTGACCTTCTGCACATCTGTGTGAGGGAGCGGGGGGAGGGGCGGGAGTTAGCACCCAGCATCTACTGCTGAGCCCAATTCCGGCCTCAGGCAGGGGCTGTGACTTCACCCCAATCTTAAGGCTGAATCTGAGTGCCCGAGGGCTGTCTGGAAAGTATCCAGCCATGTCCCCGCTCATTGTATTCACAACAGCTAGATTTTCCCCCAGACAGCCCTTGTACAATGGTACAGAATACACCCTGCGCTCTCTTTGTCTTTGCTCCTGTCTCCCACCTCATGAACTCCTGTGTGTGAGTCCGTGGTGGCTACCAACCCTCTGGGCCAGCCCCCAAAGGGGGACAGCCCTTGCCACCCCTCTTTAAGTCTGCTCCCAACACCACCCAATACATTCTGTGGCTTCTAGAAACCAAACCAAACCAACACTAAACAAAAACAACTTCATCATGCACCTGAGAGCAGCTTTGCCACTGACAAGGGGCGTGAGCATCCCCGTTGGGGGGTCGGGGGGTCTCCCTCCACCTGTGCCCAGTACGGCCTTACACACACACACACACACACACACACACACACACACACACGGAGCCCCAGGCCTTAGACACACATTGAGCCCAATCCCAGCCTGTGGCCCAGGGGACCGCGAGGCCATGGGGGCTCCGTGGCGGTTCTGGTCCCGTCCTGGCTTTTCTCTCTGTAGAACGTCCTCATGGTTTCCAAGCATTTCTCACCATTAGGTACAATCTTGGCTATAATTTTTTTGGTACATGTTCTTAATCCAGATGAGAAAGTTCTCCTCTATTCCTAGTTTGCTGAGCTTTTTCTTTTTTTTTCTTTTTTTTAAATCACGAATGGGTGTTCGATTTCATCAGACACTTTTTCTGTATCAACTACTGTGGACATAGGAGGTTTCCTCTCTCGCTAGCTGACGTCGCGGATAACCACTGACTTCCAAAGGCTGAGCCATCCTTCCTGCCGCCGAGCCCCTCCCATGTCTGGACCCCAGCACCCTCGATGGAGCCCAGGCAAGTCACATGCGCTACCTCAGCCCGGGCTACAGGGGGCAGCACCACTGGCTTCTCCGTGACGGTGACGCCCCCTCCCCAGCACGCCCCTTGTCACTGAAGCGGAAGTAGTGCCTGCGGCCCCTCTGAGGAACAGTCAGCTCATGACCGTGATTAAAGTGCACGTAGAAACACGGACCTTCCAGCGCTGGGCACGGTCCGCGAAGGACTTGGCGTGGCGGGGTCTGGCTCAGGGAGCGTGTTCAGCAAACGAAAGGAATGCTTCTCGCTGGCCTCTGGGGTGCCAGAGGCGCCCTGTGTCTTCTTTGTTGCTTTGTATTCACTTCCCTAATCGGCCCTTTACGAAAGGCTTGACTTCTCTCTTCCACGCCAGTCGTTGCTCAAAGCATTGTACTTGGTTCAAGTACAATGAACCCTAAAAACCCCGTGCACGGGAACGGCCCTGGGTGCACCCATCATCAGCTCCTGAAGCCAGCCCGCCCCAAAGACTGCACCGGGCGGCTCCCGGCTGGTGGGATGTGGGAATCCTCCTAGCGCCGAGGGAAGCCGAGGGATCCGAGCACAATTCCTGCAAGAAGGCGCTCCCGGGGGGGCGCGGGCCCGACAGACCAGCCAAGCGCCAGGGCTCCCGAGACTGACGGCGCATTCCGTAGCGTCTGCGGTCTCTTGCTGCCGCCTAGTGTCAGGATGCAGAAGTGCAGGGCCGGAAGAGCGGCTGTAAGCGAGGAAGTTTGCAAAAGGCATAGCTTGGGGGGCTTTGGGGCTCCCCAGGAGACAGCTCCGAGAAGATGGTGATAAACAGGGTCGTTTGTGCCCTGAAGGACTCCGTGAGCAGAGTTGTCAGTCAATGCACAGGTGACTCTACTAACAGCACCTGTCGCCCTTTATTGAGCATTGGCTGTACGTACTTAAATGTCAATCACGGTGTCAAAGGCTTGCCAGGCGTGACCTCATCTTCCTGGCACAACAACGCCAGGATGGAAGTGCAATGACCCCAACCCCTTACCTGAGCGACAAGGACACTGAGGTTAAGGGAGGACACTCGAGTCACTTTGAGTCACTGAGATTCAAACCCAGATAGCATGACTGCACCCTGCAGGCATGTTCCTGCCAATGCTCTGGGGACTAGAGGGGTGGGGGATCTCACAGGGGGTGAGTGGACTCTTAGAGACCTTCCTGGACCACATGACATATGACCTGGGCTTGGGAGAATGACTAGGAGGATGAATATCTAAAGGGGATGGAGCGGGAGGCCAGGCTGGGAGCCAAATGAGTCAGTTCAGGAGGGTTGTGTGAGCACCTCAGCCCGGGAGAAGGCCAGAGGAGATTCCTTCCAGCAGAGGCCACTGGGGACAGCGAACCTCTTCCTCTGGACCTCAAGTGGGAGAGTGTGGTCTGACCAGGAGGTCAAATGTGCTCAGACAGACAAAGAACGTGCTTCAAGAATGGGGGCACTTGGCCAGAAACCCCATGAATTTTGACCACACAATGCAAGGAGACCTCCACTTGGCATTCGGAAGCTGCCTGAGTAAAGGTTCCTTTCTTCTTGGCTAAATTTAATATGGAAAATTAGGGGATGCCAGGATAGCTCAGCAGTTGAGCGCTTGCCTTGCCATCGCGAGGTCAGGGGTTCGATGCCCGGCCCCGGCCCGTGCAAATCCCACATGGTGAACTGGGGGCACAAATGATGACCACCAGACAGCTCAGCAGCCAAGATTCCTGCCTCCCAGGTCAGAGGCTCCCAGCTCAGTTCCCACCCCACGCGGCACCACACGCGCCTGTGTAGAATGCAACCACGTCACAACTAATGATGTCCAGCCATGGAGGCTGCTCTGGGCCCTCCCCCTTCTCTCTCTCTCTCTCAAAAACAAAAGAAATCTTTTTTTTTAATACAATAAAAATTAGAATAAAAATATGCTTTCTGGGTTCTGCTAAGGACCTACAATGAAGGAGCAGGCAGGAGCCTCACCCCCTCCCAGGAGCACTTGGAGGGACCTTTCTCCAGTGAAACTGGGGTCAAGTCATTACGAGCTCAGACCGCTCCACAGCCTTGCACCCCCTGGACCTCGGCCCCTGCCTGGTTCCCTGAACTCACCCCCTCCTTTCTCCCCTCACCCCAGTCCTCTGCTGGGTGAACACAGTGGGAGCAACCCCACCCCAGGGCCTTTGCACTAGCTCTGCCTCTATCCACAGACCTTTGTGGGACCAAGGAGCCATCACGTAGGCCCAGGCCCCATGTCCCTGCCTCAGACAGCCCTTCCCTAACCCCCCTAGTGAAACGCGACCACGTTGTAATGTCTTCACAGTCTTCTATGTATGTATTCGCTTCTTGTGCTTATCATCTCACTTCCCCCGGCCCCACCCCCGCCCCCAGGTGGGAGAAATTGCATGGGCCTTGCCGAGCCCTGTTTGCTCTGTGCCCAGAAAGGGACCTTGGAAGGGACTCAGTGAGGATTCGGTGCTGAAGACACACTGGCTCTCTAAAAGCTAAGCTTCTCCCACATGTGGGGCGTTCTAGGTCAGTGGTTTCCAACCGCCGATCCACGGACCGGGTCTGATCCACCAGAAACTTCCTGCCAGTCAGTGCAATCGTTTAAATCACACTGACGTAAATGTATTCTCTTACAACTACATCCTGAAACCATGAAAATATCTCAGACGGGCAGGAAATTTCTGGTGGTCCAGAGCCGGTCCAGGGACCTGTGGTTACGGCTGGTGATCCCTCCCTCCCCCACCTGACTGGGCTTCACACAGACCCTAGTGGTGCAGCAAGAACAGGCCCGCGTCCTGCAGCGCATGAGCTGGAAACCAGGCAGGGCCTGGGCCCGATTTCTGCACCTTCCAGGCGCTCCATCCTCGGGCTCTTTTGGACTTTTGTTAGAATGATGGTGGCGTGAGGCAGTGGTTTGCTAGAGTTCCGTAGGAGCGGAGGGGTGAGGAGTGAAGACTTTTGGGAACCAGAGAGATGCGTAAAGTTGTCTCCCAACCAGGAGCCTCAGGAGAAAAGAGGATATGCCCTTGAACTCATCTGCCATGACTGCCCTGAGCAGGTCACCTCTTCCAGGAAGCCTTCCGCAAGGCCTCCGGGCTGGTTTATGCTCTCCTCAACCTGCTACGACAGCATCCAGATAACGCTACCGAAGCTCTGACTGTACGTCTGTAAATCATTCTGAGCGCTTACAGGGCAGAAACTCTCTTATTTGCCCCTGACTGCTCAGCGCCTGGAACAGAGGAGGTGCTCACTACATATTGAGTGGATATAGATGTGAGGTAGGTCTGAGTGAGTTCCCTGCTTCCACACCACTCCTGCCCTGGAGTCCCGAGGAGCCTACCATGAAAACTGCCTCTCAATGCTGCTGGCATCCAAGACCACACCCCTGCATAGACTGTGCCCCCGCATAGGCCCGGCCCTGCATAGACCACGCCCGTGTGCACCACGCCCTGGCATAGACCACACCCCCTGCACAGACCACGCCCACACATAGCCCCTGCCCTGCGTAGACCACGCCCCCGTGGACCACGCCCCTGCATAGACCAAGTCCCCACATAGGCCCTGCCATGCATAGACCACGCCCCACATGGACCACGCCCCCGCATAGACCACGCCCCTGCATAGACCACGCTCCTGCATAGACCTCACCCTTGCATAGACTACATCCCTGTGTAGGCCACGCCTCCGTGTAGACCACACCCCTGCGTAGACCATGGGCTGTTGAGGACAAGTTCCCAAGCAACCTCACAACAAAGGAGGGGCCCAGAGAGGCAAATCTGGGACTTGCATCGTGAAGATACCATTCTATTCATACCCTTCCTTGAAGAGAAACAGACACATCCATAAACACGAAAGGTCTTCACATACCCAAGTCTACAAGTATGCGTGCGGGGGGTTAGGGTGTGTGTGTGTGTGTGTGTGTGTGTGTACACGTGTGCATGGAAGGAACCGCCCTGCATGACTACCCCCTCAACTAAGCCTCTCATGACCTTCTGTTTGGACCATTCATCCAGCAAACATCTGTTGTGTTCAGCTCCACGGGCAGTTGAGCTTGCTAGTAAGCAGCCTTGGAAAGCTGGTGTTTGGCTGCTTTGCCTCCTAAGACCGCTGTTTAATCATCCTCAAACCTAAAACTCCCTCAGCCACTGGTCTCACCCGTGGGACAGCATGGCTCTGCTTCCCGGGACATTTCCCGGCTCTGAGCTGGTCTTCAGGGAGGACATCGGTGTCTCCTCCAGGGTTTAACATGATTGGGGTTAAATCATGTACCCAAATCTATCCTACTCATCCCAGTAGGTGTAGGAAAGGCTACGGCAGTGAGACAGGGACTTTCTTTGGGGAGAGAGGGCATCGTGCTCCAAGTGGGACGATTTCATGAAGATACATTTGAATGTTGTATTTCGAGCCTCTTCTTTTTTTCTTTTCTACTCCCCACAGGACACTGAAAATATCAGAAGCCACTCGTTTAAATGGAAACAGCTGCCTACTCACTACACATTGCGGTCGTCAGCCTTCCCTCTGGGGTGGTCTAAGCTTCATTTCCAAGAGTGCTTGTTCCTTCTGAAGGTAGCGTTGACCTTCACGCCCGGCAGTACTTCCTTTCTCTCATTGCCCTGCAGCTCCGGGCCCCACTGTCTCTGAGAATGTTCTACCTCCTTCTCCTGCCCGGACCCCAGTCAGAACACCCCCACCCCCAGGTTTCCATCACTCGCGGGCGTTCTGATTGGTTCCCATGAGTTCCTCAGCCCCAGGTCAGCCCTCCTGCACAACCCTGGTGACAAAACGTGTGGGCGCAGCCCTGGTGCGCCCCCTGCCCCGTCTGTTCACCCCAGGTCACCGCCATTCCGTCCTCAGTCTTATTTCTCTGTCCATGCCTGATTCTCTGGGGAGACCTAGGAGCCTCCATTGCACAGAACTTGAGCTCACCTCGGTCCACTTTCATTTTTTCAGCTGACTCCAGAGCAGCCTGCGGACAGAACCTTCTCACGCCGCACCCAGCCCGGGTGCGCTCACTTAGTTCCGTGCTCCGTGCTCAGCAAACACCTGGGGACACATTCTGTCCTGTGTCTGCACTTCCCTCCGTGCCCCGCAAAGGACACTGTGCGCAGAGAGAGTTCCTGGCTGAGGGTGCATGTGTGTGCATGCGTGTGTGCATGCGTGTGTGTGCACCTGCGTGTGCGCTGTGTGTGTGACACAAGATACAGAAAGACCCACCCTCATGGAACCTCAGCCTGACTCCAAATTCCAGGTGCAAAGCCTGGTCTCTGCGCCCTGAAGCGAATAGGATACCTGCTCGTCTGCACGTCACACACCCACTTGCCGGCGTGACCCCAGCTGCAGGTGCGCCTGGGAAAGGCCGAGGCAGCGCACACAGGGGTCCCCAGTCTGCTCAGGCCCAGCCTCAGTGCTGAGAGCGGGAGGAAGTCAGCCAGAAGCCAGGGGCCTCCGGGGGCCCCCACGCGCTTTGTGCCATCGCCTTGTCTGGTGCCCATAAGAGATGGGAGGCCCGATGATTTGCTACCAGACACAGAACTACCATATTTCCCGCGTAAGACGCCCCCACTCTTCTAACCCCACAGGAAGAAATGGATGCGCGGTTACTCTTGTGGATAAGACGGACCCCAAATTTTGATCTACCAGTTTTGGACAAAAGTATTGTCATATACATGGCAAGAGATGGTATATTTCAAATGGCTTATGTGACACACTTCCCTTGAGGGTTGTTGAGAACCAAGGGACGAGCCTATGTGTTGATGTTGTAAGAATGCACTGGATACAGTCACGGATTTATAGATTTCCATGGATTTGTAACTACAACGGGCTGGGCCAACACTGGGACGTTCCATGCTGCCTTTGGAGGGCAGCCTTTTTGAACCTGCACATAAGTGGACAGGTTGGTGGCTTGGGAGAGCTATCACATTCAAACGAGTACCTCAAAAAGCAAGTCAGTATTTTAGTAAGGTGGATAGATGTCAAGGGAAGTTTCCATTAACACTCGAGCACAATTTCTTCAGATCACCTTTTTTACCACCATTTCTATCATGACCTAGATCATTAACCAGATTAGCTCTCACATAGAAAGAAAACAAAGCAAACTGCACAAACATGTTACCAGCGCCCAGGCGTCTAGTACGCGTGTCTGCTCGGTCCTCTCCCCGCTCTGCCGCGGCTCAGCTGTTTCCTAAGGAGACTGTTTCCTTCGTGCATCTTCCTCTCGCCCCCTCGCCCACCTCCCTGACTGAGCAGCCACCAAGGCACGGAGGAGCCCACGCTCAAGAGGATGTACGGTCCCCCCGCACGACGCGGAGGGGCCATGGAGCATCCCGCTCGTCCCGCCCTCCGGGTCAGAGAATGTCCAAGCAGATGTCACATCCTCTAGGTCTGGGTTTTCCGCAGGTGAAGTCCTGCCCCCGGGTCGCCTGCTTGGGGAGAGATGGCTCTTTGATCCTTTTCTAAAGACTTCCGGGAGGGGGCACCGTGCTCGCTGCTGTCCTCCAGCTCTGCCTTCACCCCTGCACGCACCAGCGTGCCTCTGGCCTGCAGCCTACCTCACCTGACACACTTTGAGGGCACTCACTCTTCCTGAGTGGCAAGAGGTAAAACCAAAGGTCCAGGGGCCCCCGTGGGAGCCGTTGGTCTCAGTAAAGACAATCCCCGAGTTCTCTGCCCCTGTCTCTAACCCACGTAGACCAGAAACGCTGGCGGCCAGCCCTAACCCTAGAGGGAAAGGCTCACGGGGCAGCTCGTCTAGCCCCAGCACCCTGCTCACCCACCAGGCAGAAGGGCGATGGCTGCCGGAAAGACCCTGAGCTGAGCCGGCACCTGACACGCAGCGGGGTGACCTCCAGGAGCCACACGCAAACCCTTGTTTACGGGGAGGCCCGAACGGGAGGGGCCAGGTGAAGCCGGGAGGGAGGGGTGGGGCCGGCACCCCAGAATTTAGACTCGGCTGTAGGAATGAGGGGCCTTCCGGGAATTCTGTGGGGGAATGGCACAGGTTCATCTGCATTCACGATGTGTTCACTTAAAAATGGTCTATTTGGACATGATTTCAGACTTCCGGAAAAGTGTCAAGAACTGTACAAAGAATTCCTGGATACCCTTTATGCAGATTCGTCAGGACACCCAAATCTATGTATGTATGTATGTGTGCATGTATCTATCTACCTATCATCTACCTATCATCTATCATCCATCTATCTATCATCTACCATCTACCTATCATCTATCATCCATCTATCTATCATCTACCATCTACCTATTATCTATCACATCTATCTACCTATCTATCTATCATCTAACATCTACCTTCCATCTATCTAACAATCTATCACCTATCATCTATCATCTCCCTCTCTCTCTCTGTAGTTACATATACAGATGCGGATACATATGTACGTTCAGAAAAAATAAAATAGAACATGGATAAACAAGTAGATACAAATATACAGCTGTGCACATGTGCAGCTGTCTATATATAAAGCGGGGTGTGTCGCATACAGATTCCATGCATATGCGCGTGTGTACATATACATGCGTGTATACATATCTCCATATACTTGTATCCATGTGTGCATGTGTGCGCACACATCTGAACCGCTGTATCTATGTATCTCTCTTCCTTTTCCCAAACACGCTGAGAGCGAATTGCAGACGTGTCGTCCCTGTGCCCCGACTAGGTCTGCGTCTGTTTCCCGAAACCCAGCGCCTGTCCCGCTCGGGCCGTTCAGAATGCCCTCCCGGCCCCCGCTGGACGCCGGTCGCAGCTCGGGAGGCTGCAGCCCAGGAAGCAGGTGAGGACGTCTCTCGGGCAGATGTCTCTAGAAGGTCAGGGGCTTCCCAAAGTCACGCGCATCACGTGTGGGGGACATCGCCCACCTAGCCGAGAGATCCGTGGGACACGGTTACCTGGCGGGTGCCGTAGAGGTGGGGCCCGGCTTCCGGTGGGATGTGCAGGGGGGCCACGGGAGGGCTGGGAAGTTCGGTACGGGGCTTGTTGACGTCCGCGTGCCTCTGAGACCCCCAGATGGAGAGATTGAGGGGGTGACCGACGGCACCAGGGCAGGGTCTGAACTGGAAATACAGGTTTGCGTAGCGTCCACGAGAAGGTGGCCGTGAGATGCACAGGGGTGACATCGCCCACGGCGACCTGGAACCTGGCAGCAGGTCACAGTGCACCCTGAGGGGTCTCATTCCACACCGCGGGGCCATGCAGGATGAAGTGAAGCCCAAGTCCTTTGGGGCAGCAAGTGTCCCCGGATGTCCCCATCAGGGCTGTGGGGGCCTTGGCGGGGAATGACTCACTGCTCCCCCCCGGGGCTTCCTCAGAGACAGGTGGTCTGAAGGGCTGAATCCTCTCTGACCCAAGAGGCCAGATATAGGCAAGAGAGACCGGGTCCTACCTCTGTCTCAGTCATAGCAGGGGACAGTGTCCTGGGGAGTCAGGCAGAAGACGGGGTGCGGGTGGGGGCCAGCATGCCTGGTCTTGCCACCCTTGCACAGCGGGCAGGGGAGGGGCGGGTCGGAATTCTCCTGCTGAGATTTTCACATCAGCCCAACTCCTCTTTCATCCCTTTGTTTGCTTGTTTGTTTGGGTTGGGTTCCGTTGGGTTCAGTGGAGTTTTTGATCAGGTGCCCAGAAAGTTCTCCTGACATTTTATAAAACGTAGCCTCGAGGAAGTCACCTCCCTGCCCCCCCACCACCACCACCTTTTCCATGTGTGACAGTGAGAAGACCAGACACCACGCATCCGCGGTGCGCGAGTCGGGGCTGCTGCGGAACCAGAAATCTTTTTGAAGAAAGGGCCGTCGGCAAAGAGGATCCACGTTTTCTTTTGACAAGTGAAGGGCTCAGGCCCTGGGCAACTGCTGTCCCTTCCATCAATAAAGATCACCGAGTGCTGATGGCCCTGCCACCAGGAGTTGGGGTGCTTCCTGGGGGCTCCTCCTGGCTCTGGACCCCGTCAGCCTCGACGCTTTCTGTCCCCTCTTAAGCCCTGTGACCCGGAAGGAGGACTGGCCCACGGGGGGCCAGAGGCTGGCCGCTGTGTTTCTTTTTCGGGGCTCAGCACAAACTTGGTCCCCAGCAGGGACATGTCTCCATCACTTCCTCCTCCACCGCTGTTCAGGTCCCTGCCTGTCCTGCTTGCGTTCCTCGCGACCTGGTCCTTGTCACCTAGAATCATCCGGCTTCCCTCAATCATCCACTCTTGTGAATTCTTAGTTCAAGGTCATTTTCTAAAATACATTAGTCTTCCTTAGAAGTGGGTATTCAGTGACCGATGATGGGTTTTGTCCTGTGACTTCTCTATTTTTATTTTTGAAGTATAGGTGACGTACAATGCTATCGTAGCTGAGGTGGACATGGCGATTCAACGTTTACACACCTCATGACATGACCTCCACCATCAGTCCAGTGAGCATCTGTCACCGTCCGTAGTGATTACGATACTGCTGACCCCGTTCCCTGTGCCGTCTGTCACGTCCCTGACTGACTTTATAAGTGGACGTTTGTGCTTCTTAATCCCCGTCCCCATTTTACCCACCCCTGTGCCCCTCTCCCTTCCGGCAACCATCAGTGTGTTCTCCGTGCGTCTGTGTCCGCTTGGTTCGTTCGTTTTGTTCTTTAGAATCTTTGTGTAAGAGAAATCACGCGGTATTTGTCTTGCTTTCTGACTTCGGTCACTTCGCAGCACGCCCTCCAGGTGCACCCCTGTGGTTACGGATGGTAAGGTGTCGTTCTCTTCTTGTGACTGAGTAGTCTGTCCTCACGTATAGGTACCTCCTCTTCTGTACCCAGTTGTCTGTGGGTGAGCCCCGGGGCCGCCTCCGTAGCTAGGCCATTGCAAACAACGCGACAATGACTCACGGTCACGCTTAAACCCAGCCCCTCCTTCTGCCACTATGGCTGCCATGGTAGGTCGGGTCCTTCTCATTTCTTCTGCTCCACGGTGCCCACCCTCCCTCCGCCTCCCGCCTCCCTGTGCTCAATGTGGCCAAACTCGTCTCCAAAAACAGGCTCCCAGTCGTGTCCCTTCTCTGCTCCCCGTCCCCAGTGGAGAAGTCACAGCTCATGGAAAAGGCCTCAGGGAGCGTCACGTTTCACAAAGGAGATGACCTGAGCCCCCCGCGAGGAGAAGCCCGGGGTCCGGGAGCACTCAGGGGGCTGTCAGAGCCAGGAGCCAGCCTGGGCCTTCGAGACGTGAGCCCGGGCCTCGCTGCCTCCCTGTGCCAACCTGGAGGCTTGTTTAACATGCGCCGCGTGCCAGAGAGGGTCCCCCCAGCACGGTTTCTGGCCACGGCCCATGGCCCCCGCCCCGCACGGCCCGCTCCAGGAGCGTCCCGGGTCCTGGCCCCACTTCCACGGCCGCTGCCAGTTAGCACTGATCGTGAGACGCTCAGGCCGGCCTCCCCCGCAGCACGCAGCACTTCCCACGCCCAGGGCCCTCAGCCCACGGCCCCTCGCCCGGAGCGTCCCGGTCCATTCCATTCCTTTGGCTCCGTCTCTGTGCTAGGTGCCCGGTGGCCGATGAGCCCAGTCTTGGCGCTTTTCTTGTCCTCCCTGACGTGTGGCTGTCAACACCCACCCGGCCCAGAGGGGTGACGGCTCCGCTTCACGCCTGCGTCACCCTGTTCCACGTCACCCCCGGGTCCTGATTCATGGTGTCTGAATCCCAGCTCCAGACCCCCAGCCGCATCGGGCTGGCTGATCACCCCCAAGATCTTATGTGTCCCTTGGTGCCCCTGTCACCACAGCCCCCAGCACAGTGTCCCCTGCCCGTACATCTGAGGGCTGGCTAGCTCCCCGCCAATCTCAGCGCTTCTCCCTCCTCCCCAGCTAGGCCGGGGTCCTCCGCAGGCTCAATGGACTCACAGGTGCCCAGAGCTAGCAAGCCAACAAGCAAATGCAAGCCAGGGGCATTGTGGGGGGCAGCCCCCACCCATTTCCTTCCTCCCATGCCCACCTCTCCCCCCCCCACTACCTCATCGTCACGTTCACGTCACACAAGCGAAGTGAGGCTGAGATGAACACCACAGAAAACTGTCCCCACAACCAGATGGCACAGAGGAAGTGGGGGCTGTGGGCCTGAGAGACAGGGACCTAAGGGTGGGTGGGTCACAGGTGCATATGCTTTGAGAACTGCTAGAACATTCCACCTCGCATCCCACCAATGTTACTGAGAACCGGCCTAATGCCCCCAAAACACTGGGGGCTACGTGTGCGTATGTGGGTGTGAGTATGCATCTGTGTGCAGGAGAGAAAGAGGGATGGAGGAAGAGAGATGGAGGCATAGAGGGAGAGAGAGACAGAGGGATGGAGGAAGAGAGAGATAGAGGGATGGAGGAAGAGAGAGACAGAGGGATGGAGGAAGAGAGAGACAGAGGGATGGAGGAAGAGAGAGAGAGAGGGAGGGAGGAAGAGAGAGAGAGAGAGAGGGAGGGAGAGAGAGAAAGAGGGAGGGAGGAAGAGAGATGGAGGCATAGAGGGAGAGAGAGACAGAGGGATGGAGGAAGAGAGACAGAGCGGTGAAGAGAGACGGAGGAATGGAGGAAGAGACGGAGGGATGGAGGAAGAGACGGAGGGATAGAGGAAGAGAGACAGAAGAATGGAGGAAGAGACGGAGGAATGGAAGAAGAGACGGAGGGCCATGCTAATGGGAGCCAGTGGGCGACAAGGCCCAGTGGCCCTGCCTTTCGTCACCTTGGTGGCGCCCGGAGTCCCCATTCCTTTCTTGTCCTCCGTGCGTTCTTGAGGAAGTTGACTCCACCCCCAGCATCTGCTCTGGGTGGGCGGGGCTCGTGCCAGACATGACTGACAGGGGTGACGCTGATCTCAGGGGTCCGCTGATGCCCACACTTCCTCGGGGTGTGTGGACACCCCTGCAGCGGCCCGTGGGTTTGAGTTCTTCAGCTCACCCGTGTCCAAGAACCAAAAACTGTCTAAGAGTTGGACGTAGGGGGAGTGTGAGAGGGCGTGAGCGGTTCACAGGGGCACACGTGCCACACTGCACCCCCTCACCCCCGGCCAGTTGCCTGGGGAACCGAGAGGGTCTGGCTGCCAGGCTGAGCACTGTGCCCAGCACTGGTGCCAGCACAGTCCCTTCTGACGGGTCGGTTGTCGCAGCTTAACGAGCCCCACACAGCCTGTCTTCTCTGCCAGCAGGGCCGGAGCTGAAATCCCTTCCACAGCTCTCTGGGGTCGCTTCCGTCCGAGGGACGCCAGGCCCGAGGGCTTCTCGTCCTGGGGAGGCCTCCACGCCTCCCGCTCGCTCACCGGCTTGCCCACGCCCGGCCGGGGGTGGCAGCGAGTCCGGACCTCCGTGTAAGGGGGAGACTCTGGACTCCCCGGCCCGTGTCCCCGGGCGCTGCAGCGTGATCCCCAAGGTCGTGGGGGGCCGACACGCTTTCAGTACAGCAACAGCTAAACTCCATGCTGGAGATTTAAAAGCACGGTCAGGGAGGCCGGGAGGGCTCAGCGGTTAAGCGCTCGCTCTGCAGCCCCGGAGTCCGAGGATCGAATCCCGGCCCCGGCCCATGCGGACCCACATGCTGAGCTGGGCTGTGCCCCCAGTTCAGTTCTTGCCGGGGCCTATGTGGGAGGCTCCCGGCCCAGTTCCTGCCCTGCACAGCCCTGTGCCCACCTGTGGAGTGACACTATATGGAAAACGAATGTCAACTATGGAGACGGCTCTGGGCCCTCCCCCTTCTCTCTGTCTCTCTGTCAAAAAACAATAAAAATAAATCTTTTCAAAGCGCTGTCCTCGGAGCTGCCGCTCCCATTTCCACTTCTCTCAGGCAGGGTTTTGGAGCCTTCGCATTGTGCAGCTCTGTATTCCGGACTCCCACGTGGGCATCGCCCCCGTCCTGTGGGGAGCCCCCAGCCCGGACGCCGCTGGCAGTCAGCCGGGCGGGCACGTGTCCCTGCCATTGGAGCGGAGGGGCGGGGTCAGGACCGGTATGTCCGTGTTCAGAGCCGGGACCAGCCCAGCTGACTCCACGAGGCTCCTTCAAAGCGCCTCAGTCCCTCCACCCCTCCCTGCACTTATGCTAATCGCTTCTCCAGAAACCCTGGAGCCCGGGTGGCCGACACGCATGTAAAGAGATGCAGAGATAAGTGCCGTCTCCGGGAACCACCCAGCTTCCTTCCGGGGCGCCTAATGGTTTTCTCAACAGCACGCCAGGCAAGGGGGCACGGCCCACGGCTGCTTCCCGCCGATCAGGTCAAGGGCACGCTGCTGAGTTTAATGGGCTTCCCAGAGCTCCCCTCGCCCCCTCAATGGTTCCATTTCCCTTCAGACAATGCTGCCTGGGGGGACCCCACCCAGCCCAGCCCCTCCTGCCCGCCAACCAGGACACCCAGGAACTCAGCCCTCACCCCCACACCCCTCGCCGTCCTCCCTGCTAGCTTGGGACCATCCCAGATGCCAAGGCCCTAAGTCAAAAGTCACGAGTGGGTTTGGAAATCCAAAGCAGCCGAACCTCGTAAAGGCACAGGGAGGAGGGGCCAGGGCCACAGGGCCGGCACCGGGTCATCCGGAGTCCCGCCGTGCCAAGAGGGTGGCTGTCCTCCCGGGGGGGTGACTAAAACCTAAAATTTGAGGAAGGACAGGTGGATCCTATCGTGACTAGGGTCTAATTAGGACACCAATTCGAGGCCAGCTCATAGTTCATGGGCAATAAAAGACGGGCAGGCTCCGAGTATCCCAAACCCCTCGACACCTCCACACTTCAGTCGCTGCTGAACTTGGGTAAGTCCCCTCTGGGCCTCGCTCCCACCGGGAATGGATGCCGGAGCCCTGGGAGGTTGAGGCCTCTCTCTCTGTCCTGTATCATTTGGGACCAACCTGAGTCTAGCCGGGGTGTGGAAGGTGGGCTGAGATGGGACGTGGG
Organism: Craseonycteris thonglongyai; assembly: GCA_004027555.1. Classification (NCBI taxonomy): domain Eukaryota; kingdom Metazoa; phylum Chordata; class Mammalia; order Chiroptera; family Craseonycteridae; genus Craseonycteris; species Craseonycteris thonglongyai. Next base: position 6,066 of record PVKE010011800.1, on the reverse strand, counting down.
TCTGCCAGGAGGCCGGGTCCCCACGCTGGCCTGAGGCGGGTACTGAGTCTTGTTGGGAGCCAAGAACGCTGTAGAAGGAAAGGGAGTTCCAACGATAGGCCAGAGAGACTTGCAGAGCTGACCTTTAAGGGGAAGGGGGCGCAGGGATGGGGGACAGTGAGCCACCTCGGGAGGTGTCGAGGTCCACAGGAGCACTAAGCAGCAGGACAAGACGATGTCCTGCAGTGACAGGGGCCAGCCCCGGGAACCGGGGACCCGTTTCCACACAGCTGTGCCCATGGCTGGAGGGCTCACTTCCCTCGGCGAGGTTTGCTTTCCTCGGCCGTCATTAGGAATTCAACCAAAGGGTTGTTTCCTCTCCAGATGCCTCTTTTCTATAAATTGTGCCTAAGAGGCTCTGGGCCATCTCTTTTTTTACATTTCCAGACAGGTTTTTGACAAATCGAAATGCTAGCCAAGGGCTCATGGTGTGGCAGGCACTCTGTGTGTGGACACACACACATCTAGGTACCTCTGCTGAGGTCTGCGAGCATGTTTGTGCGCACGTATTTTTAGATTCGCATCGAAGCCCTACAGCGAGGCTACAGAGCAGGAAGCCAGGGCCTGGCTCCCGGTCACACGGGCCGGCGGCTTGGCCGGCACTCGGCCCGAATTCCCCACTCCCCTGTCTTCCCCACAACAGTGTCTCTATGTCGTTCTTTTCCTGCCTTTCCTTCTTATCTCTGCCCCCTCCTTAGGTTTTTCTTTTTTTTTTTTTAAGATTTATTTTATTGTTTTTTGACAGAGGTAGAGAGAGACAGAGACAGACAGAGAGAAGGGGGAGGGCCCAGAGCAGTCTCCATAGTTGTATGTCATCAGTTTTCAACATGGTTTCATTCCACACAGGTGGGCGGGGCCACACAGGGCAGGAATTGGGCTGGGGGCCTCCTGCATGGGAAGCTCACCCCAGTTCAGCATATGGGTCCACACGGACCGGAGCCGGGATTCGATCCTTGGTCCCCAGGGTGCAAAGCGAGCGCTTAACCCACTGAGCCATCCCGGCTTCCCCAGTTTTTCTTTCTTTTCTTCCTCTCTCTCTCCTCCCTCCCTCCCTTCCTTCCTTTGGTTTCTTTGCCTCCTGAGAGAGACTGAAATGACTTGCAGACATGTAGATGCAATGGATGCTCACACACATGTGCATGCACTCGCATGCGCACATATTCACACATGCATGCACATACACACACGTGCATGCACTCGCATGTGCACATATTCACACATGCACGCACATGCACGCACACACCTTAAGTGATGGGGGGGCCAAGGTCAAAGCAGAGCAGGCCGTGACCAGGGGTCGCCTGGGCCCAGAGTCTCCGCGCAGCTTCTGCGTCCTCACTGCTGTCATTCCACTTTCAGTGCAACATCCAACCCAGAATGTCTCAGCAGAAGCAGAAGCAGTGCTGCCCCCCAGTCCAGCAGTGCTGCCAGCCCCAGAAGTGCTGCCCCCCACCCCAGCAGTGCTGCCCCCCAAGTAGTACTGCCCCCCATCCCAGCAGACCAGTCAAATGCATGGAGCCCTGTACCCCCAAGCACCTCCAGTCCAAGTAGAAATAAGCCCGAAGCTGTGAGCAGAGGCCCGGGCCCGGCGGCACTCACCCGGCTCCCCCGGGACCGGCCGCTGCCGCCTGGCGCTCCCTGCAGCTCCCCTCACTCCTGGGCCTGGCGCTCCCTGCAGCTCCCCTCACTCCTGGGCCGCAGCGGCTTCCACCTCCGACAAGGATCTGGGCCTGAACTATCTAGTCATCTTGGCTGACGCGCATCTACAGCACCCGGCGGCTTCTTGGAAACCTGGGGGCGCGCCCGGGCACCCTGCCTCTGGCCCTGGCATCTGCACCTGTTTCCCAAACTATTAAACTCATTTCTCCGGCACCCACGTCTGGCTCTCGTGGCTTTGCTGTTCGGCGGTGTCCCATTCCCGCAGATTCTGTGTTTCCCGTCTGCACCCGGGACAGAGGGCTGGCCGGCCCAGGAGGAAGGAGGGGGCCATGGCTTCCAAGCTGGGGACACTGTCGGTGGTCCTGCCCCCAGAGGCAAGGTGGACGCTTCTGCCACCCAAACCCACCGGAATGTGGCAGCCTCCAGCAACCGGGGTGGAGGGGAGGTGCACACGTGGAGAACCGTGTCCAGAAGAGAAAGAGTAAGGGACCCCCGGCCCAGAGCCGCGTGGTGCAGAAGGGCTGAGACAGAGTATTATTCAGAGAACAGCCCGGGCCGTGGGTCAGAAGGAGCGGGCCAGGGGGCCTTAAAAACTCTCCTGTAAGTGCAGGGAAACGCCAAGGTTTCTTCAGCCCAGCCGAGCGCAGAGTCTGCGCTAACATTGCCCACCCTCCCCCCAACACACACACACACAAGGCCAATGTCAGTATCTGAGCAAAATCACGGCTCCCTCTTTTCACCAGGTGGGGGTTCACCTGGGTGATGTGTCCCCCACCCACCCTCCTGTTTTCAGTTGCCTACATTCCTGTGGGTTCGAGGCAACCGGAGAACTCAGACCCACGGGCAATCCAAACTGCTTGCTTCTCTTGCTAACTGCCCCCAAACCCTTGTCTTGCACGACAGTCTACAGACACGGTACTCGAACCTCCTCCCCTACCCCCCCTCCCTTTTCACGCCTCTGGGCTGCAGGAGAGTCGCTGAGAACCAGTGCAAGCCGGAGTGGGGGGAGAGCAGAAACAAAACGTCTACGTTGCCCCCAATATCTACGGCAGGACCCCGAGAAGGCGGAATGGGCTCCAGACCGTCTTCGGTCCCTGTGAGCTCTGCTCCAGCCGGCCACCAAATCCCTTCACCCCTCCCTCCATCCCTCCTGCGTGCTCAGATCTGCTGGGTGCTATAGAGAACCAAAGCCCAGGGCTCTGGCCCTTCAAGGGCTGCTGAGGGAGGGAAGGAAGACGTCCCGGGCCACCTGTGACATCGTAGCGCCAGCCACAGGGCTCCCGAAGTGCCTGTCCCTTGGGGAATGCCTGGAGAAGGCGGGAGTTGGAGCGCAGCGCCGCATTCCAGAGCCGGGCACAGCAGGCGCCAATGCCGAGTGCCAGGCGTGCCCAGGAGGACCAGCCCTCCGGTGGTGAAGGCCCGGCCCACGGTAGCAGGGCGAGGGCTTGTGGCCGCACCTGTGTGGCTCCCGCCTTGTGACCCTTGTCTGGTAAACACCAGCCTCACCCGACAGAATCTCAAGCGTGATGCGTACAAAGCACTGGATGTTCGTCTGCACCGTAACCGAACTCCCTCAAAAAACAGTAAGTTTTAAACTTGCCCCGCGCTCGGGTGTCTCATCTCACTCAGCACCGGCTCCAAATGCCTCAGCAGCCGCCCAGACGCCGTCTGTCCCCAAATTCCTCTCACACAGGCTCGCGCCCCTCCCCTTACCCTGCGGCACTCAGGCCGCTTAACAGAAGGTTTACTCTTCTCCCCGGCTCCCTTCAGCTTTCACGCCCTTAGCATAAGAGCCCGCGAGGACCCTCTGCGGCTTTCTCTTTTGTTCCCAGCCCGCTGGGATTGGATCTCTATTGCTGTGAGGAGCAGATGACACAGCTTCTCCTCTCTTCTCTCCTCTGCATAATGGGGAGAGTGATGCCTCTCCCCCCGGGGGAGGGACACGGGGCCTTGTGAAGGGGAGAGGTCTTTGGTAAGACCAGTCAGAGGAAGCCGGGATGACTCGGCAGGTTAAGCGCTCGCTTTGAAGCCCTGGGGACCAAGGATCGAATCCCGGCCCCGGCCTGTGCTGCACTATATGCTGAACTGGGGGGTGAGCTTCCCATGCAGGTGGCCCCCAGTTCGGTTCTTGCCCCCGGGTTCGGCCCCTGGCTTGAAGGGGGCATGCCTCCCATGCAGGTGCCCCCAGCCCAGTTCCCGCCCTGCACGGCCCCCACCCACCTGCGTGGAACAAAACCACATCGAAAACTGATGACATGCAACTGTGAAGACAGCTCTGGGCCCTCCCCCTTCTGTCTGTCTCTCTGTCTCTGTCAAAAACAATAAAAGATAAATCTTCTTTTAAAAGCCAGTCAATAAACAGTAAGCATAGCACGATCCATGGTGTTGACACATTAGCTACTGTCTTTATTCTCGTTCTCCAAGGTCTCGCCGAGCAGCAAGCCGGCTCGCAAGCTTCTTACTCCCGGTCGTGATACAGAGGCGTGAGGGTCAGGCTCCGTGCGGGGGTCAAGGGCAAGGACCCATACCGTAGAGCAACGGGTCTGAGTGGCTGTTCACAGGGAGCAACAAGACTGAGGCACGGGCATCACTGCCCTCCTCAGTGGTTGCCCATTTCTTCCAGAACCTTCCCGTTTCCACACCCGCCCAGGGTGGAGGCTGACCATGGCAGCTTGGGGCCACGTTCGTTTTCGAGCAGGTCGGTTTGCAGTGGGTCTCATCTTCCCCCGACAGTCGTCCCTCCCTGGAGGCGCTCCCAGGGCAGGCGCCGGAGCTGGCGGGCGGCCACGCACCCGAACCCAGGGGCACCGCCCTGCCACGCAGGGGCCGCCAGGCCCAGTGGAGCCGGGGATGGGGGCTCTGAGACATGCTCACGGGGACGACGGCATGTTGGTGGCAGCAATGGGACGCGGAGTCGGGGCTCTCGTGCTCTGAGCGTGCCCGTGGCTGGAAGAAGCACACGGCCGGGGTCTAGGACATCTTTCCAGAACTAACTACCGGTACCCACCAAAGGGTGGGGAAGGCACCTGTTCACGCCCAGTCACACACTCCCCTTGGTTCGCACAGGGACGTGTCCACACACTCACGTGGATGACACACGCAGGGTTGTTTGGTTGTCCTTCAGAGTCAATTCTACAAGTCTGGGGACCGGCTGGGAGAGCAGAAAGTAGGCGCTGCAGGCCGGGCGCATTCCCGTGGGCGTGTCGCCACCGAACAGGGTCCCAGGAAGAAGGGTGTGGTGCTGAGGGTTTGTCAGAAGCTGCCTTCCTCCCAGGAAAACGGAGCCACGCACTCTGAATAAGGAAAGTCCCTGGATGGGGTGTGGTGCGGGAGAAAGAACACCTGGCCCGCCAGGCCTGGGTTCGAATCCCCGCTTCCCCACTTCCTCCCTGAGTCACCTCGGCCAACTTGCCAAATAAGACGCGCTCGAACTTCAGGGTCTGAATCAGAAACTCAAGCAGACGGGGAGGTCTGCCTTCTCCCTGTGCCGTCCCCTCCTCCACAGGCCCCCTCCCCCGGGACAGTGGGCGCACACCCTGCCCGGCCTCAGGGGCACCCCCTGCCCGTGGTGGCTTCCCCCAGGGAGGCTCCCACCGCAGCCACCAGAAACCCTGGGCTGGCCCCGCCAACGGGGGTTTCAGCGTCTGTCTTCAGTCCTGGCTCCGGAGAAGGTGACTCACTCTAATCTTTAGTTCATCTCCTCTCCTAATTAGTCACAGTCACGGAAGTCCCTCGCAGAGGTGTGGATGGAATGGGGCCACCCAGGGGCCCAGCTTTCCCTGTGGCTTCCTGGAGGGGTCGCCCAGCCCCGCCTGGACCTGAACGTGCGTCCCTCCAGGAAGCCATGGGGGGAGCGCAGGGCCGTCTGCGCTCGGAACAGACGGGGGCCCAGCCCCGCAGCAGCTGGGCGACTGGGGGCAGCTTCCAGAACCCGCCGGGCCTTCCGTTTCCGCGTTCGCTGCGGAGGTGGGGCTTCTCCTCCCGCCGGCGTGGGGACTGCAGTGAAGAGGCCCTTGCGTCTTCGTCTTCGGTAGAAACGGATGCCATCGCAGTGACAGTGACCCCTGCCGCCGTCCAGGTCGGCTCTCCTGAGCTCCGCGGCGTCCTCCCCCATCCCCCTCCCCCCGCACTGACTCGTCTCCACGGAGCCCCACTGCCATGCACAAGGGCAAGGTCACCATTTTACTGCCATGCACAAGGGCAAGGGCACCTTTTTACTGCCATGCACAAGGGCAAGGGCACCTTTTTACTGCCATGCACAAGGGCAAGGTCACCTTTTTACTGCCATGCACAAGGGCAAGGTCACCTTTTTACTGCCATGCACAAGGGCAAGGTCACCATTTTACTGCCATGCACAAGGGCAAGGTCACC
>PVKE010011799.1:0-39517 GCA_004027555.1 Craseonycteris thonglongyai | reverse complement strand
AAAAAAGTTAAATTGCATTTTAAGTTAGTAAAAATCTATCTTGAAAAAGTGTCGGAAAATCGAATTTTTTAGGTACCGCATGTACGGAATGCTGCTATCAAAAGTTGGGTCTGGAAATTTATTTTCTTCATGAGCCTATATCTCGAAAACTTAATAAGTGATTTAAAAAATAAAAAATAGTTTTGAACATATATTTTACCTATCTACCCATACCTCGCTGGAATGCACCTTATACTGAAACACAGTGTATAAACATAGTATGCATTTCACACCCCTTCTTCCCCCTTAGACTACGCCTATGACAACAAGTCGATAGAGACACACTTTTAAGATAAAAAGTAGATCTTATATACAGAAAAGTTGGCCACCCCTGACATAGAGTAAAGCAGTGACCTAATGGGAAAGGATCTTATCTTTATGTCGTTCTACACGGTATCCTAAATCTGGTCATTGCTCTTGGCATATAATCCATGCCCACTTTACATTTGGGTTAGTAATTAAATTTCACTCCCTAATGAGGGAGATACCATTATTATCTCAGCAACTCATTTGTTCAAGGATCCATAACTAACAGGTGATAGAACTAGGACTTAAAACTAGCTCTGTCAGACTTCAAAGCTCTTACTCTGTCCCCAGTTACAGAGTGCTCAAGTCAAGTCTGGCCTTTATCCTGCTGGCAATGGAGAGATATCAGGGAAATAGTGTCTTCGGCTGGAAGAGGCCTGAGTGCAGGCATGACTCTGCACACGCAACACATTTGCTGTGTAAGACAGACTGATTCTACCTACAGTCGCTTCTTGCTTTGCAGCTCCTTCAAGCTGAGGTTCTGACTAGAAATGGGCTGATTTGGCAAAGGGAAATGGAAAGCAACTTTTTATCCTCACTGAATTAACTTCAAAAATATTCAACTTCCAGCTCGTCTTCACAGAATAAATTTTTAATCGCACACTATGTATGTACCAATTTTACTGAGGCAGGGTTTTTTTTCTTTGAACAAATTAAGGCATGTATAGTAGTGAGAAAGGAAGAAATGAAGGAAAGGAGAAAGGGGAGGGAAGGAGGCTAAAAGCAAAAGGCTGGACAAAGAACACTTCTGCAGAGTGCGCGCGCGTGCACACGCACACGCACACGCACACGCACACACACACACACACACACACACAGCCGTGATCTCAGTATGTTACCGCTGAAGATCTACGCGGAGGTGTTGCCACCAAACATTGTTTGCTTTTTATCCCCGAGTTTATGATCAGATTTTACTGTGCCTGTAATTGATATTTATATCACTGAAAACTGTCAAGATATTTTCACATCATATCCTCAGGAAAATCCCATGATGTAAGTAGAGTAAGAATTATCCCTGCTTTTAGATGGGAATTCAGGGTCCCAGAAAGACCAAATGCCCCCACCCCCATACACACAGATCAAACAGGAGTCCCAGAGAACAAGAATTTCTCTGGCACAGATTCCATATTCTCACTACTGTGTCATGTGACATTTTTGTTTTAAAAAATTATATTCGGTTATCTGGCATTTATTTAAACTTGAACAAATATGTACCAAGAAGTGCACTGTTCCAAGGTTACTGCAGCCAAAAGGACAAAGTTGCCTTTCATTACATTCTAGGATAGGAAGTAAGACAATAAACCAAGGATCAAATAAGTACGTAATAAGTCAGAAGGTAAGAAGTATTATAAAAAAATAAAAAGAACCAGGTAAGAGGGATAATGAGAACAGAGAGATGAGGGAAGGTATCATTTCATATATTTAGAATATATTTCATAATTGATGGAATACAACCCATTAATATTAGTTGGAGAAAGTGTATAGAAATGCCATCTTTGAGTATTACTAGTGTAGGAAACAAACTCACACAGTAGGAATAAGGGTATTAAAATCCCTGGGTCCCAGTACAATGCATAGGGGGATTATATTTAGAATGGAGTACACTTCCAATTCTAAATGGATCCTACCTCAGACCTCCAAAAAGACTCATTGCTTCTCCTGCACTTCATTTCTCAAACTTGGGAAGACTGTATTAACAATAAGAAAAATCTACCTGGAAACTAAGGTCGTATCTAGACAGAGCTTTCCAGAGAGAAACAAATCGTACATAAAAGAAGTAAGTGTGAGAACAGCAGACATGGGACTCTGGAGACACTGAGGTTTACACTGCCACTGTGACTCAATGCATCACCTGTCACTTTACAGGGAAAGACAGGCATCAAGGGGTGACGGATTACAGGACTCGCGAAAGCCCTCCCACTGGCCAACATCATCACCCTCAGCCCTCACTCGGTCACCAGTCAGTGTGGAGGCAGGCACCTTAGAGACAGCAAGTTCACTGCCTCTCTTGTTTATCCTAGAGCAAACCCTGCTGAAGTCTCCATAGTCTTAATGGAGAAGTAGAGTTCCACTTGCAAGCTCTCCTGATATATCACAAAAATTCAAGAGATTAAATACTACAAAGAGAAAGGTAAGGAAACAAGCATCTGACTTTAAAATATACTCAACCTCTATTTACCATGAGTCTACTAAACTCAAAAGCATCTATTACTATAATTTAAATCTTCACCTAGGTATTTTCCATGGGCCTCCTCTATCTACCTATCTTCTTTTAAAGTATACTTCCCCCTTGAATTTGTATTCACCAGAGCAGTTTACCTTTAGAACAAGAGACAGCAAATATGTTCAATTTCCCTGTTGACTTTGATCAATTAATCATGCCTACTGGGAGTACCAGGTGCATGAGAATCATTCAGCTCCTTGGAAACAAGTGCCATGATTGATTAGCAATGTCTGCCATGGCCTCAGGAGACAACTGCTCCTGAACAGACACAGTGCTGTGGTTTGGAAACATGTTAGAGAAACAACAACAAAAACAAACAAATTGCAGATACACAGGGAGTTTTTAAAGCTCTCAGTAACATATCAGTGATCACAGGTATACTGAATCTCACATCTGCTTACAGGTTCAAAAAAAGGCCAAGCTTACTCATCACACATCTGGGCATGGAAATAATTCATGGATCTTTTTGATCAGACAGCTCTGAGTTCACATTCCATTGCTAGGACGTCCCAGCTGTGAGAACTTGGGTAACTTATTTATCCTCTGTACTATTCAATTCACTCATGTACTAATTAATGATAATGAAAACACCACCTTTCACTGATGTTAAGATTAACTGAAGTCATAATGTAAGTGAAGCATTCAGCACAGAGCCCAGCAGAAGGTAGGAAGCTCAGGAAATGGTAGCTATCATACTTAAACATTAATTTAATGCACAATAAATTATTTTCTTTTCCATGCTTTTAAAAAACACTGTGTATAACTCTACTATGGAATTATCGCACTATATTATAGATTTATTTTTTTCCCATTTATCTTCCTTTTATTGTGAGCTGTATAGGCACAGGGACCACATATTAATCATCAATTTCCAGCATATAATTCAATGACTAACAGAAAGTAGGCAGAAAAAGGCGTGAGCTGAATGAATTAAAGAGAAAAACAAGTAAAAACATCTATATTAACATACACGTACCTCATTTGCTAGCAAAGTTGAATTTAAAATTATAGTTGAGATATCTAACAAATCTTCCACTGATTTTTTTACCTCTCTTTTTGTACCCATTCCAGCCTTTGGGTAGGCAACATAAAAATCAGCCACAGAAGAGAACATGAAAACAGAGAGATAAATGTTGGGGGCCCCTATTCTGACATCCCATTAATTACCACATTGGACTATAAGCTCCACCCTAATTATGGTTGTGAATATTTATATTGTTTCTAATCTAGGTACTAAATATATTTCTCCCCTAATTAAAAGTCTTCAATGACTTCTTATCTGGTACTTAGAATAAAATACAGTTTTCAACACTAGCCTTTTGAGTTTTGCAAACTTGTTCATGTGTTAGTAAATACACTGAATTAAAATTTAACATAACAGAGTAATAAACTACTATCCAAATGGAACACCAAAGCAATATCTCCAATTCTGACTCAACTCCATACATGTTTATGTAACTCTCTACTAGATATCCCCACTTAAAAGGAATTCACCAAATTCAACATGACCCAAATGAAAATCACTGTCTCCTTTTATCCTTCAACTTTTGGCTTGACCACCACTTGTTCAGAGACATCTTTCCTGGCCCACAGTGGGTTCCCTCTCACCTGGGAATGTGTGGTTTCTGCTTTGTCCCTGTAGACTTTACATTTCATATAGCATCTACCACCTGCAACCCCACTATCTTCACTGCCTAACACAGAATCTGGCTCAGGGAATGTCTGTGATTTGATAAAAACAGTTTTTCACATACATTATATTCTAAGATGCCCAATACATCATTAAATGAACTAAAATCCCAGGTAGAAAAATGCTGCTATAGGCTTGCTACCTGTCATGGAACAAAATACATGTCCTCCCATTCATTGTAAATTGCTCCTTTTCATTTCATCATCTGACTCCCATGCCAGTCTTCTGAGAGTTTATGAACAAGCCATAATTACTGTTTCCATAATGTCAATTATTTTATGCATTTCAAAGTGGAAGATTAATACTGAGAAGTGATGTGATTTCAGACACAGGGGATGGATAGCTATTTAATAGGGCTGCCTCTGAAGGAATTCCCCTTCCTAGTTTAAACCATAAACAGTTGACTAACTGACTTATTGAATGAATAAACAAGTGAAGAAACACATAAAAAGTTATAAACATAGACAGCTGAGCCAGAAATCAAGAAAGGGGAATCCTCAAGTGCCTAATAAAAGAAATCTAGAGGAAATTAGAGTTGGTGCAGTGGGTAACAGTTGAGTCCTTGAACAGCAATGAATTTCCCACTAGGATTGGGGGTGGTAAAACTGTAGAACCCATTCCCACAGGGAGCTGGAAAGACTGAGTAGCATAAAACTGGCCTTGACAAAGCACTATTCCACACATGAAATAGGGCTAAGAAAAAAACCCATATTTTTCTGTGTAGAAGACACCCCCATGTTTAAGACGACCCCCTTCTTTTCTAACACAACATTAAGAAATCAATACATGGGTTACTCCCATGTGTAAGATGACCCCCAATTTCTGGTTTAACAATTTTAGACAAAAGTATCGTCTTATACACAGTAAACTATGGTACTTAATGGCTTCTGTAAGAGGTAAAGAAATAACATCTTGTAGGAACTAGGGTTATAAAAGAACTAAACGCAAGAAATAGAGAGTTGAGGATTACATCATATGTGGCTTTGAGGTTTAAAGCTATGCTTTCCCCACGAGAGGTAAAACCTAGACAAAAAATTTATATAACAATTAGCCCACGGCTTAGAAATCCGTAAATTCCTTTCTCTCCTCACTTCACCCCTGGGACATGTGAGACCATCATAGAAAACAACTAAAGCTGCACCTGAATTTACACTTAAAAATGTCCAAGCCTGTGAGTAAAGTGACTGCTATGAGAGAGAATCGTCAAGAAACAGAAGAATGTGCACCTCAAAACTGAGGTGGAAGGACATTACAGAAGGGCTTTTAAATAAGCACAATTTAAACACTCAAATCAGCTTTATAAAGGGAGAGGAGAAAAACAAAACCAGATAGTAAAAAACAAGCTTTTTATTGTAAAAGCCAAATAGAAGTTCTAAATAAGAAAAATACAGATATTAAAAAGAAAATAAAACCAAACTTCTGTGGTCAGCTTGAATGGTAGGTTGCATACACAACTGAAGGAGAATTAATGAATTATTTAATCTGAGAAAATCACCTAGAAGATAGAACATTTTCCTCAAAAACTTTACCAAAAGATAAATCTATTTCCAATTTTCATTCTCTCACTTAACAGAACTGTGACCTTGGGCATATAAGTAACCACTTGTGGTCTCTTTTTATCTCTAAGATCAGAGATAATGATAACTTAAATCTCACTGAGTTGTGAATATTAAACAAAATAATGGTTGTGACCATGCTATTCAAAAGGCACATATATAAAGCATTATCATTACTAGAATAACCAATATTATTGTTAATAAGCAGTTTCAAGATACTTTTCATTCAGTTACTTGCTGTTCTCTAGAGCTACTGGACAGCTAATGTCTTTTTAACAGCTTTTGAAGAATACCAGATACATTAGATTTTGTATTTATACAGATGCTACATTTTGTCTAATTCCATATAAATTTTGACCTCTTTAGCACATATTTGGAGAGTATTCTAAAAAGAGAATCAGGATTTCTGTCTCCAAAGGAGTTCACTGCATTTGAATGACAGAAGTTATTAAGGGGAAGGAAGTGGGGTGTGATATCAAGTTGACTTTAGAGAGACAGGAGAGCATGTGTAGAAGCAGGTGGAAGGAACAGAAAATCATTTCCCACTTTTTCTCTTTTTGAAACTGTAACACTGAGGTACCACATTTTTAAGCGAGTCAGTTTTCTGAGTGACATGTTTAAGTTGTTTAAGTTAATGTTAATGTTCCACTACATCCACATACTGAAGTCACTGAACAGCCTTGCAGGGAAGCGATTTGTTTACTTTCAACTCAGCATTTTGTAAATTAGTTGACCACTGATCGATCCCATTCTTATATACCATATTTTCCGGCGTATAAGACAACCCCCTAATTTTACAGTTAAAACATAGGTTTAGGCCTATATTCGCTATATAAGACTACAGCCTCGGAAGTGGGGGGTAGTCTTATTCAGCGAATATAGGCCTAAACCTATGTTTTAACTGTAAAATTAGGGGGTCGTCTTTTACGCCCGGTCATCTTATACGCCGGAAAATACGGTATCTTCTTGTTGAACACTCATTTACATCTTACAGGCTCAATTTAGAAAACTTAATGTTTGTTTTTGCAAGTACTGATGCTCTGTGTCTCCGGGTATCATGGGACACATGATGAAGGGAATCATTTTGGGTCATAACAGTGTCATGTCTCACAAATGTGGGATCAAATCACACATACTAGGGTTTAGTTGCCTTTTCTTTCCTTTTCTTTTTTTGCTGTGCTTAGTCCCTGACCCCTTGACCTTTCCATGCTCCTCTACCTACATCATCACAATCTCTACTCTCAGGTAATCTAGTTTAACAACCTACTTTGTATGATCTCATATTTTTTTACATCCAGATACAGAGAGAGATAGACGATAGACAGACAGATATGCACACAGATACAGATAGATATGCATATATATATATGCATGTATATGCATATGTTTATTATATTTTTTTCATTTAAAAAATGTGATCACTTCACACGCACCCATTTATGAGACAGGCCCCTCCCCCAAATGGAATTATCTTCTGGAGAGTGGGCCCCAGTAGTACAAGTTTCCCTTGCTGGGTAAGTATTCTAGGAACCCAGCTGCATCAGTGTACCAGATAGTGTTATTGTGAGAGGCTGTATTTGGCTTCAGTAAATTTTTTTTTTTGCGGGGGGACAATCTTTGAAGAAGTTTGCCCATTTCATGATAGGTAATTTACATGAACATTGTGTGGTATGCCGATGCACCTGTCCACACCTCACTGAGTGTTCAGTAGGTTTTGACCAAAAAGGGCATGACCCTCATTCCCCACCCTCCCTATTCACTGGATCTCCCCTCAAGCAATTTTGTTGTTTCCCCAGATAAAAAAAAGTCCTCAAAGGGAAATGTTTTACCGATGTGGAAGAGGTGAAAAAAAAAAAAACAACAAAAGCACTAAAAAGCACCAAAATTGACAAATTCAAAAAGCATTTTGAGCAATAGAAAAAGCATCTCAATAGGTGAATTGCATCCAAAGGAAAGGACTTTGAAGGTGACTTAAGTTTAAACGTGTAAAAATACACAATTTTTTATAAATAAATTCCAGGTTTTGGGATCCTCCCTCATATATCCTGCTTTTCCCAGTCATATTTCATGCAAATTTCTTCAAGTAAAGTGACATAGTACTAAGTTGTATAATATTCTATAATATTCACACTACCCAACCATTCCACTACTAATAGGAATTCACTATGTTTCCCCGGTTACTTGGTACAACACACAGTGATGCAACAAGCATCCTTCTAAAAAAGAAGCATGCATCCTCATCGACTGATGCATTTGTTTTTCTAGGACCGTTTCCCACAGTGGGCTATCTAGGTCAAAGGTATTTTTAATTTAATAGTTATTGCCAGATTGCTTTCCAAAAGAGCTACAATTAGAAACATTTCCACCATCAATACATTAAAGTCCCCTTTTCTCTGTATTCCTGCCAGCAAGAGGTATTATTGCCCTGTTCTGGGCCTGACAGGCATAAAGGGATATGTCATTACTTTAATTTGCGTTCGCTGATGATTGGTGAGGGTGAACATTTTAACATTTGTTGGCCATTTGGAATTGCCTTTCTGTGCATTGCATCTTCATAGTCTTTGCTAATCTTTCTACTGGGATGTTTGAAATAGCTATTCATGTAAAATGGATGTTTACTTGTATCATTTACATTAAATTTTCTTCCCCAAATCCATCATTTTCCTCCATTTGCTTTATTTACAGAATCATTTCCCATACAAAGGTTTTTAAATTTTGCTTGGTCCATAGACATATGATTTTGTTTCATCCTATCCCTAAACGATACATGAAGTGTCGTAATTCCTCATTTTCTAATAGTTTCTTGTCTTACATTTTTCTCATTTAATCTTTAACCCTTCTGGAACGATTCTGTGTTGTTGGTAAGGTAGGGATTAATTTTACTTTCTTCTGGCAAATTCCATTACTATTTATAAATAATCCATGCTTTTCTACTGATCAAAATATTACTGCCATTGTGTATTCAACTCTCATTTATCTTCAGATAGCATTCTGGATTCTCCAATCAGTTTTACTCATCTATATGTCTATTTATATGCCAGTACTATGAAAAAATGACTTGAATGGTTATTTTGAATGATATTTTATGTAACTCAAGTTCTTCCTCGTCATTCTTCTTTTGCATGCATTTCTTGGCCATTCTTTGACACTTATTCATTCATATAAACTCTCAGAAAAATTTTATCCAATTTCAAAAGAAAGGCATGTTAAAGAATAATAATTGCAACTGTATTTAAACTACATATATATTGATTTCAGAAGAATTGGCATTTTATCAACTGTCTTTCTGCTTATTCAGATATTGGCTTATATCCTATAATATAAGTTATAGAAATTTTATTTATCAAAGTTTCTATTACTTCCATGCTATATTTATTGCTAAGATTTTACTATTCTTTTTCTTGGTATTTTGAATATAATTTTGGTTCCAATTCCATTTCTAAGTGTTTATTGCTCTATCAAAGAAAAGCTTTTCTTTTTGTAATTTTATCATATATCGAATCTCTTTACCAAATTCTCTTATCACTTGAAGGAGACTTTTGCTTTTAACTATGGGCTTTTATGTTTTCTAGGTATAAAATAATTTCATTAACTGTAGAACATAGGTTCATCACTTTTCTCCTTATATTTATATATTTATTTCAATTTATTTTCATATTGCATTGCTAGAATTTTCAAGAAACTGCTGACTAACAATGGCATACATACCTAGTCCTAGATTTAAACTGAAATGGGTTTTGTGATCTGTGATTGAAAATAATATTTGCTATTGACTGCTGATAACTTTAATTAATATCTTTTTACCCCTACTTTTGCTTTATTAGTAATGACTAATGACTTTTATCATGTGACTTGTCATTCTCTATTAATATGCTCAAATTTTTTTTTTCCTCTTCAATCCCTCTGGGATGCTGGGACGGCTCAACAGATTGAGGGCTCACTTTGCAGCACCAGTGTCCAGGGGTCAAGTCTCATCCCTAGCCCATGCAGATCCATGTGCTGGGCTGGGGTGTGACCCCTAGTTCTCACCAGGGTGGACTTCTCATGTGGGAGGCCCCTGGTTCAGCCCCCAGCTCACTGGGGGTGCACCTCCCATGTGGGAGGCCCCTGCCCAGTTCCTGCCCTGCATGGCCCCCAGCCCACCTGTGTGGAATGAAAACACATCGAAGACTGATGACATGCAACTGTGTGGACGGCTCTGGGCCCTCCCTCTTCTCTGTCTCTGTCTCTCTGTCAAAACAATAGAGTAAATTTTTTGTTTTAATCTCTCAAAGAAATGGATTATGTCAATTAAGTATCTGATATAGACCCACTCTTCCTTCCCTGCAAGAAATGCTACTTCTTTATGGCATATGTATAATACTTCAAGAAGTCTATTAGTTAATATTTTACTTAGACTTTTGCATCCATATTCATAAATAGTCTCTCTTTTCTTTATGTACACACACACACTCACCATAGGAAAGGCCATAATGGAACATGGCTTAGGGAATCTAGTCAATCTTTCTGATTACTGTGTATCAGAATCTTTTAAAATTTGCTTTATTCAAGAAATTCAAACTTATCTACCAATTTTCAGCTTCTATGAAAGAGTTCACCTCCACCCAACTGACATCAAAATACATATATATATATACATATAACTCAACAGTGGAACTGAGGTAAGTTTTTGTGTCCTATTCGCAGCACAACCTAACATCAAAATCATTTGACTGCTCTACGTAGATGTAGAAAGATCTTAAGAGTTGCAAGGGATATCAGCCAGGCAACTAATTCAATTTCAGACCCAAAGCCACAGTATTCATTCTGTGACTTGGTTTATCATGCATGCCATTTATCACACAATTTCACAAATGCATCTAAGGTAAATAATCTTTTGCCATGAATTTATTAACCTGTGCACATGTTTCATGTCTCTTGGGTCAAGTACCATGTATTAATCCAGTATGTGATTATAAGTATGGATGAATGCCTGAAGAGATCTATAATTGAATGGATAAAAGAATGGGTAAACCAATAAATTAACAAGTTAACTATCTTTGTGCTTTTCCCATTCTATTTCAGTTCACTAGGCTTAAACATGTAGAAAAAAAAAATTCATGAGCAATCATGTAAATAGATACCCCAAGAATCACTTACATTTCCCTGTAAAACCCAATTCTATCACAGATATCATTCCTAAGCACTCCCTATTAATTAGTTAATTAGTGGGTTTAGCTAAGTCAATCTGCTTATGCTATGCTTAGAGGGGCATGCAAAGATGGAAAGACAGCAACACTATCAATATACCTATATCCACATATCTATCCATATAGTAAATATAAATGTTTATGTATATTTTATTTACTTTTTTATAGTATACAGGTATTTATATTGGGTTTGGATTCCAAAAAATTTTTTCTGGATGGAATCTGCAGCTCACTAATTCACCTTGAAGAACTAGTTCACAGAAGGAACAGTATGGAAGACTCGTTCACTGTCACAAGACAAAGGATTACTGGAGACCTACTGCATGTTGCCCTTTTATTTCTCCCCAGACACCTGACTCGCTTCAAATCCTAATACAGGCTGTACTAAAGCATGTCTGCCAGTAGTTACAGTGGTTCTAATTAATTCTTCGTAACTGCACAGTATTTTCTGCCTCTTGTTTCTCTCCATTGTCCCATCCGTGGAAACAAGATGCTCCACCTTTGGAGATGGCCCTGGTAAGAGCCTATTAATAAATAATTAAGTTTGGAGACTCCTGCAGTGGTGAGTCATGAGTGCAAATCACGTGGCAGCTGTCTCCATGGAAATGTACCAACAGGAAGTGAAGGGCCCTATGTCTCTTCATAAGCATGGAGAGTGGGGGCAAAGGCATACGTAGGCTTGAGAAGACATTTGTTTTTGTACTTTCATTTCAAAAAATCCATAAATGAATTTAGAATTCAAGAAGGGTTATGTTTCTCACAAATAAAATGTGATCTATATAACTGGGCGCAAAACCATGCACAACCTCTTTTTGCTACCAATCCCCAGGTCATCAGTTCTCTCCATTATCTGCAGGTGGTGCATCCCAGCCCTTTCACGCTATGTCGACCATCCTTGGCCAAGAAATTGGTATTGGATGTCTCCTGCATGGTCTGCCATGGGCTCTGGCCTAAAAGTCCACTCACTTCTCTGCCCCTGCTCTCTTCACGTGTTCTGTAGATTAAACTAAGGTTCCGCATGACAGAAAGAGTGGGGTTTTGGAGTAAGGTAGGTCTGGGCTCCATCCCCAGCCTCCTCTATTCACTGTGATTTAGGAAAGTTATGGGACCTCTCGCAATCTGTTTCACTGCCTGCAAATTGGAGAAGGGGAAGGAAAATAAGAAAGAATTCCTTTGCAGAATTTCTGTGAAACTAAAGGAAGCAGCATAAAGTAGGGGGTTAAGAGAGTAGAGTTTTACATCAGATTGTCTGGATTTGAATCTTCTCTTTGCCTTTTTGCTCACTTTCTCTTTCTCTAAGTCTCCATTTCTTATCTGAAAAGTTGAGTCAAGAATTGATTATCTACTTCCTAGGTTTATCTGGAACATTCATTTATAGGATGCATAAGAAAACCTTTGGCAAATAGTGAGCACTTAATTCATATCCATTATAATTATTAATTGTAACAATAAGGTGTTTGATAAGGCCATTAGCATAATGATGAATCATTTTGTGAGACAATGGAAACCTGATGCTCCCCAAATAGGTGGGCATCAGCCATGTGAAAACTTCATTCAGCACCAGACAGAACCTCTGCCTTCCCAAACCATGTTTCAGACTATACTGCTCTTTAGAGAATCATGGCCCAGGCCAATGTTATCTCAGCATGGAGGTATTAATATTTTCCATGCTCCTCTCTGCCATTTTCTGCTCTGTCTCAGGAGTCTGACACAATTTGTATCTCAAGTGGGCTCACATTCAAGTAACTTCCAGATGGATTAGGCCAGTGAGAACACGAGAGCTACGCATGTACACACAGGACTAAGGACTGGATCTGGAAGCCAGGGAGTCACTGGGCTCTCTGTTGGTATTTCCAAGTCCAGTAATAAATGGAAATCTGTTGCAACTCAATAGACACTGAACAACTGAGGACTCAGATACAATCACAAAGTTATGGGTCATCAAGTAAAGAGCTTGAACTGATGAAGGAGGGTAAGGGATGGGTGGTGGAAGAGGAAGGTAATGATTATTAAGTCTGGGGACTCTAGCAATAGTAGTGGTAACTATGACAGCTATGCATATTTCATGTTCCTTGATTTCCCCCTCCACCTTTTCCTCCTACTTTAAATAAAGAATCCCAGAAGTGGCCACCACTATAATTTAAGTTCCAGGTAGAGGTGTGACTGAATTATCATCTGATGATGTGGGGCTGATGGGACTTTCTTCTGTTTGGGGGATGAATGTGTCTTTACTGAATGAAAAGCAAGAAGGGATGCTGAGTGGCAAAAGGGGAGACCATGTTGGCTATTCTTCACATATTCTACCTCCTCAGATGCCCAGGGCTGCTCTTCTTTCTCTGCCCTGCATCATGTCCCCTGAAGCAGATTCCTGCAAACATCTAGCTGCGGGCTTCCAGTTGGGTCTGGCTGAGGGGAAGCAACAGCCAGTGAGTACATGGTGGAAGGAGAACTAGATGGGAGGGAGACAGCTGTGATGCCTCTACCCTGCCCCTTCTGTATCTCCGTGTCCTTTCCTGGACCACAGTGTTTGCCAGACCATGCCTCTTCCACAGCTCCTGATCCCATGGGCTCCTATAGCAGGGCTTCCTCCCTTTTACTTCTTCAGCCCCGAGAGTGCTGATGGGACCCCACTGTGCTATATCTGCACATCTCACCACCTGTCTATACTCTCAACCCTGACAATGCCTTTGCAAGCAATCTCTCTATTCAAATCCTTGTGTCTGAGCCTAATCCTGCTTCCCACCAGCATTGTCACTCATGTACTACTCTACAGACAACCTATGCCAGGATACCGCTCATGTGTCAGTGCCGTCCATGTCTGAACTGCCTACAGATAGGTTCTCCTTAAAGGTCTGTTAACATACACTAGCAGAGTGTGAAACTGTAGGTTCTCAGAATTACCTAGGACGGGGGTGGCGAACCTATGGCACACGTGCCCAAAGTGGCACGCAGAGCAATTATTTCGGCACGCAGAATTATTGTTTTTTGTTATAAAAACATCCTATGCCTCTTATAGACATAAAAATAATTGATACGTCTATCTCACTCGATGGGTTGGCACGCGAGTCGAGCGAGTATACTCTTATTTCATAAACTTTGGCACTCAATCGCCAAAAGGTTCACCACCCCTGACTAGGAGATCAGCCAAAGCACGGACATTATTCAGAGCAATTGTTACTCCTACCTACCAGTAATGTCCATAGGTAAATACTGCAAGCTTGGCCCTTTTTTCCAACTTTCAATGTCACCAATGGCAATCAAATCAAGAAAAGTCAAGCATCTCAAGAGTGGCTAATCTACTGTCCTCCCCAAACTGACCTGACATCTGTGGTTACAAACAAACCCAGCAGTCACGGGTGCCTTAGGAAGCAGATTTCAAGATCATGGTAAGAAATAACTGTGCATAAATTTTGAAAACTGCAACTGAAAACTGAAGTACTGGAAATAATGTCCCAAGAGTCACTCCGGGCCCCTTACTCTGTGAGAATCACTGCACACCTCAGCTATACCCCGGACACAATGCAGAGTGCTCCTCCGAAGCAGGTTCTCTGCAGACATGTCTTCTTTCCCCTTCTATGAGATGTGAGTTCTGTTGCCCCAGTTAATTTTCTGTCCTGCCCTCTAGATATCACTTCCAAATTATCTGTGTCATATCAGTGTCTGAAAATCCTACAGGGGAGGACAACTAAAAAAAAATAAAACTGCCTTAACACCCCCAGTTTTTCTCCTTTCAGTCTCCAAGATTATTTCATTTCCTGCTTTGGGAGCAACCTCTTGTCTCTTCCTGCCATCTGGACTTTTTCAGTTTTTCACTTGGATCTTAGAAAGTTATCAAGTCTCTGTGTTCTCTGTTGGGCAGAGTTTGAACTCAAGCGGTCCATTTTTTTTTTTTTTTTTTAATTCCATGTGCCTAGGGTTCCCATCTAATGCATTCTCCCACCTTGGCACTACCTGTGATGTCTGAGTTCCCCTATTGGTTTTCCATCCTTGTTAGCCACTGTATGTTTTATAAACAGCTTGACAGATGGGTTTCACTTAAAGTAATGTAGTTTCACCCCCAAATGAATGCTTAGAAGCAGCAGATGAAATTTTAGTTCCCTGAAATGCCATGGATGTAAATCTGATTAATTGTCTCACTGACACTGGGAACATCCCAGGATCTCATTTCCTGCCTAAGTCACTGGAGCTCTCACATTAACTTTTGGCAGGTAATGTGGTTGGGCCCAGCCATTCATCACCAATAACTGCACTGAAAACACATCAGCTTGAAAATTTTGACAGGTAGATTGGGTTCTGCTTTCCAGCAAAGCAAATTTCAATAACTCAGCACCTTTGGCCTCTTTTGACTCTTTCCTCTACCCCAGGAAGGTTTCCACATGCGAACATGGGCTGGACACGGGGTGCTTTCTCTTCTGCCCTAACAAGGGCAGAAGACACAAGACCAATGAGGCTACAGAGTTCTTTCCTGGTCCATATGCAATTTCAAAAAAGGCATTTCATACCAGGCCACCATTTTTAAATTATTTTAAGGTTTGCTGAGCTTATTTCAGCAACAAAAGTAGGCATTATGGGGATTTTGTAATTAAAAGCAGGGAAATCACATGTCCATATAAATATCTGTATACTAATACTCATAGAGGCTTTATGAATACTAGCCCAAAATTGGAAACACCTAAATGTCCATTAACAGGTGAATGGATAAAGAAACTCTGGCTACATCCATACAATGAGCTATTACTCAGGAAGAAAATGGAATTAACCACTGATACACATAACATGGATCAATCTCAACATAACTATGATAGGTGAAAGAAGCCAGACCCCCCTCCCCTCAAAGTGCACACTGTGTGATTTCACTCATATAAAAATTCTACATATACAAACAAATCTACAGAATCAGAAAGCAGACTGGCGGCTGCCTGAGGATGGGCCTGCAGGGCTGGAGGCATGTGGAGAAGGGCAGCCTGAAAGGCTTGCAAAAGGCACACAGACACATTTGGGGCTGACGGGCATATGAGGGCTGTCCCATCCAGCCATGTCACAGTTTCCTTTATATTGATAATGGCTAAATTTTTTCTGGAAAGCCCTCATATACTCATTACCTTACTTGTGGTCATGTTTTCAGAAGTATGTACATATGCCAAAACTTAGCAAACTGTACTCTTCAAGAAATGGCTTACTAAGTATCAATTAGGTCTTGGGTGAAACAAAAAACAGGGATCAGGATGTAGCCAGACTCTCTGGGTTCAAATC
Source organism: Craseonycteris thonglongyai (assembly GCA_004027555.1). Classification (NCBI taxonomy): domain Eukaryota; kingdom Metazoa; phylum Chordata; class Mammalia; order Chiroptera; family Craseonycteridae; genus Craseonycteris; species Craseonycteris thonglongyai. The sequence goes on along the minus strand of PVKE010011799.1, from coordinate 23,260 downwards.
TTGGCTACAACACTCCTTAGCTGTGTAATGCTGACAGTCTACCAATATTCCTATTTCCTCCACTGCAAAAGGAGAAAATACCAACTGATCATATACAGTTACTGTTAGTATTTAATTCATTGATCATGGAAAGCACTTGAAACAATGTCTATCACACAGTAAGCATGTGATGATGTTAATTACTATGTTCATTATGTGTCTGGCACAGTGTCTGACAATTTACAGACATCATCTCATTTGATCCTCCCCGTAAACTGGTGATGTTCTCATGCTCATCACAGAGCCAGAGACTAATGTAGCACGTCCTGTACTGATGACAAAGCTGTATAACAAATCTGGCTTGTCTAATTCCAGGTCCCTCATGCTGTGTCTCCAGCAAGCCACAAGTTCAGCCCAAGGTCCGAACAATTCTTTAAATGCATTGTCTGCACCTCTGACATAGTCTTAGGAAAATGAGGAAATGAACATGAGCTGTTTGCTCTCCCATCATGGGATCTAGGAACTATGGGGTTGTACTGTCCAAAACACTTCCTGGCTTCGGGTACTCGGTCCTTCCAATTAAGCTCTTTTGTAGGCTTATCGGCAGGTACCCAGTCGGGTACCATGTGTAAGATTTCATGTGTTCAAACATTATTTTTTTGTATTTTTCTTTCTCCCTTTCCTTCTCTTTTACTTTCCATCTTTTTCCCCTTTAATTTATTTCTTGTTTGTTTGTTTAAATGAGCACTTAGGTGAACAGAATTAGTGAGTCAAAGACCTTTGAGAACTAGAACACATGGAGACCAGACTAGTGATATTTCACATAAACAGTCTACAGAAACCTCAGTTTTACCCTTTGGATGACTATCCTAGACCTGCTTATGGGAAAAAAAGGTAATGTGATGATGAGAGTTGAAACAGAATTGGACAAGGAAGGAGGGCACCTGGAGGTAGGCTTGCATCCTGTCACTTATTACCCTGCTGACCCTGGACAAGTCATGACATTTTGCTGAGTCTCAGAACTGTCTGTAAAACAACAATCATAACCCTGCTTTGGAAGGCACTTTTCACTGTTGTATAGTTTTTGTGGCTGCCTCTTTGCTCGTTTCTCATAACAAGGTAAGTATTGTAAGTATAACAAGGGAAGTACTAGAAGTTCAGAGAGGTTAAATAATGCCACTTACAGCTAGTTAGTGGTACGGCATCAATTACAACCATGCACACAAGGCCACCTGCTTCACAGAAGTGATGTGAGAATCAGAAAAGATACAGAATACAGAGAGAATGTTCTAAGCTGCAACTCACTACTTAATAGTAAGATGTGGGGGAATCCTGGGGATCACAGAGACCCCTGGCTTTGAACTCAGGTGTCTCAGTGTTAGCCTCCAGCCCTATCATTGAATAGCTATATGTTTTGAACAAGTCATTTAACTTCTATGAGAGTCAGTTTCCTCACCTGTATGAGAAAATATTATTTTTCCAGAGTGATTACTGATTTTTCTAAAGAAACAGACTACTTTCTCAGGGATGTTGGAACTGCCCTCATCCCATTAAGTTCAAGAGATTTGTTTTTGTAGAAGTGGGTTGTGTAAAGAGAAAGAAAATTAAGGTGGGGAAAGAGACCCAGAAAAGGAATTTGGAAGACACGGGGCCTCTAGAATAGCCCGGTAGTGTTTGAAGACTTCATTTTCTCTTGCTCATGCTGAATAATCTCAATTACTGTGAGCACTCTTCATGCATCTTATTTTTTCAGAGATTTCATCATTTTCTTTGCTGTGTTCTGGAGAGGTCCTCAAACTTCCTGAAGTGTGCTCTTTCAGTCAAATGGGAGCAAGCTGGTAATGATGGCTCGCCCACCCCCAGCAGAGATCGAGGGTTTGCTTACAGAACAAATCTAAAAAGGTGGGCTGAGACGACTACCTGGTTCCTATGAGTATTATAAAAAGTAAAAATAAATAAATAAAAATGTAAACCCAACTTTCTGCCCACTTATCTACATAACTGAAATAATTTAGATGGTCTGTCTACCAGCTCCATCATTGGAGTCCTTCATCCCTGGGTCAGGAATCCACACTTGCTTGATCTACTCAAAAGCAGATTCATGCTTGCAGAATATCATCAGGTCAGTATTCTCCTAGGACTGGTGTCGCCAGGCCACAGGCCACAAGACAATTTCAGGCCACCAACTGATGTGTGAGGAAAGTCTAATCAGCACCCATGTGCAGGTTTGCATTTCATCTATAGCAGCTTTGCATTATGATGGAGAGTTGAGTAACAGAGGCCACAGGGTCTACGAAACCTGTAACATACACTAACGGGGCCTTTCCAGGAAAAGTTGCCTTCTGGGGGCCACTAAAGGCCTAAAGCAAGCTTGTCCAACCCATGGCCCATGGGCCGCATGCAGCCCAGAACAAATTTGTAAACTTTCTTAAAACACTGTGACATTGTTTTAGCAAATTTTTTTTTTTTTAGTTCATCCACTGTCATTAGAGTCAGTGTATTTTATGTGTGGCACAAGACAATTCTTCTTCTTCCAATGTGGCCCAGGGAAGTCAAAAGGTTGGACACCCCTAGAAAGGGTTGGCACAATACAGTTAGGTTTATCCTTACTTCCTTACTTAATGCAGGACACATTTTTCTTTTAAGTCAAACTCCAGATGCATAAGGAAACCACCTGGACCCAGCAAAAATAATTGACCGCCTGAGATTTCTGCCATATGACTCTGGATTTACCAAGTGCTTTTGTCTCTATGCTCATTAAATTCCCACTAAAACACCATTGAGTTGATATCAACTAGACAAGAAGAGAGCATTTATTTTATTTGCTTTTTGAAAATGATCGCAATGAAGCTCAGAGAAGCTCAGTGACAGCTGATGGCATTCTGATGGCATTTCACGGGGCCTCTTTGCACTGACGGGCTTTAACTTATGGTTTCGTTCAATCCTCATATCAACTTTATGTGGCAAGAGAATGATTGTCCCCATTAGGCAGATGAAGAAATCGAGCAGTTAAATAAATTCAGAGAGTTGTTGGGAGCCCAACACGTAACATTAACACATTTGTACTAAAGTCAATCAGCCAAGCACTGATCCTGACAGTCTGCTGTGTTTTGTTTATAAATCAAGATACCTGAGGCATTTATTTCTTGCCTCCCACACATGCAGAATTTAAGGGAGATCTAGAATGTAAATGGTATTTGGGGCTGTATCTAGCACATTGCTGAATACCTCTTAGGTGCCCAATGTGGAGGGGTGATGGTTGGGGTGGGCTGAAGTCACAAGAAGTCAAACTGGCATTTGGCAGTGTGCAGAGGCACAGGTCAGGGGCTCAAGGTCCCCACACCTCTCCCAGTGGTGCTCTGTGCGGCAGAGGGAGACAAAGGCACAACCTGCATTATAGGGAGGAAACAAAAGCTTTACTGGTAGCCAATCAATGATAATGACCTCCGGGCCCTTACAGAAGAGACCTTGTAACACAGAGCTGTTTACTAGAGTCAGCATGACTACAGGAAACATGAGCATGACAATTCTGATTTCCCAGGAGAAGCCACTCTAACCTATGGCCCCCCCTTCATAGTCACATTGAAGAGAAACCAGTTAGCAGGTTAGCAGATCCTTCATTCCTTAAATTTATGGCCACGTACCTGGCCAAACACAAAACTAATGTAGAAGTAGCCAAACCGTTTTTAACATTGTTGTACATGTAAGATAGCCAGGCTAAGCAAGAGTTGATAAAGCCTGGGACAAAAATTGACTCATGGAACCACACAAGAGAACAGACTAAGAAAACCATTTCTTGTTTTTGCAAAAGAAAGGACAGAATCAAAGTTCATTATGACATTCCAAGGATAGACAGTCTTCAAAGGGTCATCACACAAAAACGGGAAACAGAACACCATTAGGTAAAAGGAAAGCATCGTTTTGACTATTTTAGAAATTTCTTTTAATGTACTTGGTAAGATAGAAATTAATTTCCATCAAAAGGCAGCTCCCCACGTGATGGAAAATAATTGGCTGAATAGGGATGAAGGGGCAGATGAAGGACAATTTTGACCCCAAAGACATGTCTTTTGTCCTTAAGATAAGGAGAAGCAATGATACAGGAGGCTGACAAATGATTTAAGAAGTACATGGGAGGGAGAGTTAGCTCAGGTGAAAGACCATGTAAGTGGCATAGAAACCACCAACTCTAAGGTGTCTTAATATTGGTAATAAGACTCACTGAAGTCTTTTTGAGTGGTACAACACATAAGGAGTGATGCTCCACGCTTTCCTTAGGTAAAGAAAGCAAGTGTAGCCTTCTCACCGCTAATTTCCTAAATATGCCCTACTTCTTGTTTTGGGATCCCTGAATATTTTTCTAATGGCTTATCTCTCCCAGAATGCAGTATTTGCATTTTTCAAACTGTACTTTTTTTTTTTTTAATTCCTATTTCCCTGCTGTTTCTAAAACCAGGTTCACTCTGCTCACCAAATCAGCAGCCCTGTCAAATTTAATTAATCCACTATGTGCCTCCTCTTCCACATCATTAGGAAAGATGCTGAATAAGACAGGGCCCCTGTCGCCGTCTTTGCAAAAGGCTGTCATTTCTACTACCTCCCAGTTTTAAGCAGCCAGCTGCTTTGGGCTGATGCAACCACTCACCTCTAGGCTGATTTAAATGCCCTGATTTGCTATCATTTTGGAAAATGCTCTGTGCAATGTATTAATAAAGTCAAGACCAGGGACATTCACTGCATTCTATTTGTCCTCTCCCTCACTAATTAAAGCCAGTAATGAAGTTGAAATTTGTGTGGAAGATTTCTTTCATTAGTAGTGCTACAATTAGGTTTTTATTTATTGTGCTTCTCATTTGGGTGTTTACAAACACAGAGACACTTATACATACTTTTCTTATCATATCCTGGACATTTTTTAAATATGCTGTTAAGAAAATTAAGTTCAACATTGAGCCTGCTGGTTACCAATCCCATTCTGAAAGAATTATCAGTAAATTCAACGACTAATGTCTTACTCTTCCAACTTCAAGAGGAGTCTGTTTAAGCAGGCCCAGGACTGTTTGCCAGGATTTGGCTCTGGGTTGGGTTTCATGGGTCTGGACTAGGAATAATATATAAGTACTATTATATATTATTAGCTCCAGATAGATCCCCAGCCTTCGGACATGTGAGGATACAAGGAAAATTCTGGGCCCTGGAAAAAGGCCCACACATGACCATGCTGGCTCCCTGACCTGGGGCATCCAGCCTCCAGAACTATGGAAAATAAATTTCTGTTGTTTATGAAGCAGCCAGTCTATGGCATTTTATTACTGCCAGCTGAATGAACTGATAGAGGGAGTGAAACAGAGAGAATCCTGAACTTATGTAGGAAGCCGGGGAGTATGGAGTTCCCCTAAAACTCCTAGAAGATGTTCCAGGGATGGAAGACCTTCAGAAACAGCAACATGTGGGGACTGGTTGGCCTGTGTCAGGGGAAACTGGGTTACTCAAGTGAGGTGGTGATGTTCAGAAGGATGGAGTGAGGTTATTGACAACTGGCTGATTGCAGAAGCATGAAGCTACCACTGATTGATGAATCTTCAGAAGTTTGATCACTTAAGCTACCATTGATCAATGAAGCTCATTTAAAACCAGTTATTACAGTTTCGCCTGGGTCATAGGACTATCAGACTTTTCCTAAGAGGACAGGAGCTTTTATTCTCAAGAGTTAATTAGAATATGCTGGTCTCAGATCCACTGGTTACAAGGCAGGGAGAGGCACGGAGGTCTGTCACTGACGTGAATGGGGACCAGGTTATCAGTGGATGCAGTTACACAAATGTGCATCTCTAATCAGCCTCTCCTATGAAGGCTATGCTACTGATCATTCCTGTTGCATATTTATAAAGACTAAAGCAAACATTAAAAAACAAACAAACTCTAACTACACCTAAGTATGTGATTCTTTAAAATATCACTCTCTGTTTATATTCTTTAAGCATGTGGGGCTCTTTACTCTTGCTGTGCTTGGCTGTATTAATAAAGAGGTCGGTTCTGGTTCTAAAAGATTAACAAGTGAGAAGGCCTGCTAACGTCTGCTGGGTAGCAAGCTGAGAGAAGAAGCATGTGGACTATGAAGTCATAACCCGGTCCCCATCAGTCACCTGACAGCTGCTTGAACTACTTCGGTGGCATTAGAAACTCTCAAGTGTGCTGTGTCACAGTTCAGCTCAGCCTCCCACAGCTGGTAAACAGCCCCCCCCGACCTGCCTCCCCAAGGCTCTCCCCCAGCCCAGGACAGTGAAATCTATTTTCTACATTATGGGTAGCACCAACAAGCTGGCCTTGTATGTATCTGCTTTTGGTCACATCTACACAGCACTTAAAGAACTAGTGTATTCTTTTCATTCAGTGAAAAACAAGTAACAGGCACACTTGTATAAAACTGCATGTATCATGTAGTTAATTTTTTTTTAACACTTCATGTTATTTATAACTTTTCAAGCTTCTGTGTGGATGCAGAGATTCAAACTTTATAATTCCTCATTTGTTCCATTTGTGTCCTTAAGACTATATGAATGACTCTGAACATTCTTTCTTCAGTCAATTCACTTACCGTACTCCTGTCAAGAGCTCAGCTCTGTGCTAAACTGCTTGATAACTGCTCTGCTCACTTCAGCCCCAGGGCTGATGCCATTAAGCTTTGGTCTGTTTGACCAAAATGCCACTGTGCCTTCTGATTCCAAACCACCTCCCCATTTGTCTTTATCTGGATCTTAGAAGGAAGTCATCCTCTCCATGTTCATCTGATGTTCATCATCACATTCATTCATCCTTCCTTTGGGTCCCTTGTCCATCAAACAGGCCCTCTCTCTCTTGGACTCTTATTGCCCCTTTCTCCCACACTACTTCCCCCTTGCCTACAGTTGCTCTCCAAACTGCCATACTGAACATTCTCTCCTCTTCTTCCCTTTCTCCTTTTGTCATCTTCTAGCCATACTTTCACTCACCTGCTTTCTACAGCCATAATGCTCTGAGGTCTCATCAACAACATTCTAAGTGTCAAACCCAGGCAGTCATCATATGACTCCATATTAGTCTTTAACTCAGCTGTCAACTCCAGTCCTCTTATCTTAGCTTCCAACATCCTCCCTGTGATTTACCTCTTTGCCTTTCCAACTCCTCCCTCTCAGGCCCCTTCGCTTCCTCTCCTGGCACTAAATACACACGCTCCCAGGAGCTCAAACTCCAATGTCTTCTCACCCCACACCTTCCCCATGCCATGCCTTCAGTGATGCTTCATCACTGATCACTTCCAGACCCCTGGCTCTGGTTCAGTGCCTCCCCAACTGGCAGGCAGCTCCAGATGCATGTCCAGAGAGCACCACAATTTCAAAAATACCCAAGAATGAACCAAGACTCCCTCCTACCTCCAAGATCAAATTCTCCTACTTGTTTCCCTCCTTCCAGTAATGGCATCAATGTCCACCTAGTCACCAGGTTAGAAACTTCACAGATATATGACGCTTTTCTCTGCGCTAGATCCCAAAGCCAAAGCAGCCCCCAAGCCCAGTGACTTTTGCTCACAAATAGCTCTCTCTTCTGACTGCCACTATGTTGGCACAGATTCTCCCAACAATGCTGGATTCCTATGTTAACCTCCTAATTGGAGCGTCTGACCCCGGAGCATCTCGGTTCGGCCACGGCAGATTAACACTTGTCACCTTCCTGCTTAAGAGCCTTCAAGTGGCCTCTCCTTTCTTACTTCAGGAAGTTATGAGCTATTTTGGGGCAGTATGACCTTTCCCTTAAAAAAACAGTCTGACACAGAACTCAATAGTGTGAAGCATTTATATCCTGTGCTGCGCTGGTCAAGGTGGACCAGGAGGGATTACAGTCCTCCCTGCTCCACCCCAGGGCTTCCTGTACCATGACACTTGCATAACATCAGCACTGAAAGGCTAATTGCAAACCATTCATGACATAAAATCTAAACAGCCAGGGAATTGAGGCAGAATGACTACTATTACCACCACTGTTATCTCAGCAGCCAACACAAGAACTCTGTTTATGGAGGCCACTGGCTTTAAGAACATACCTAGTGTGTCCTTGGTGAGAAGGTGTGATTCCCATGGCTTAAGCCCTGGCTACTGCTGAGTTGTCAGGGAACAGGATGAATTGGATCTGTCTGAAAATGAGGGAGGATTTCTATGTTTCTTTGGGGACCTGAAGAGGAGATGGGAAGAGAAGAAAGACAAGAGGAAGAAAGGAGAGAGGATCCAGATGCAAACACAAAAAGGAATGTAGTGATAGGGTGGCTATTAAGGGAGATGAAGAAGAGTGACATTCAGGATGATGTTCTGAAAGGGATGGTCATTTTGGTTTATGTTTTGCTACATGTGGTGAGGCATCCTCCCATAATCCCCACTACTTGAGTCAATTCACTTTACAATAATTCAGTTGAGTGAATTGCCTTTGGAAAGTGTAAAAGGTTGAGTTTCACATCTAGACCCATGGAGAGAGTAAAAACAATAGTATACAAGGGCTGTCTGGAAAAAATCCAGCCATTATCAATATAGTGAGAACAGTTACATGGCTCATACTTTCGGACAGTCCTCATATTAGGGTACAGAAGGAGATCATAATCTTGGAAGATATAAGCTCTGGACATTCACAGAAAATGTAAGGATGGACAGGATAAACCCTGCCCCCCTCCTCCCAGCAATGGTTTCAGAGATTCCTCAAATGGACACATCCCCAAGGTCCACAAAAACACACCTGAAAATCTGGTGGTATGATTTCTTAATTTACTAACCACATTTAGAATGTGTCAATAATGAAACTGAACTGTTCCACTAAAGGCTATTTCTAGAAGAACAGAGAAGCATAGGTTGCTCAGAGTTCCCTGAGTTACAACGGAGATCAAACTTACTTAAAACTAGCTCCAGTTTAAAAGATAGTCATGAAGATATGTTTATTACAATGAAGGAGACAGAGTCAGGATCTTGCAAATCTAAAAATTTTCAAGCAGAAATTGCTAAGCCACATGGATTTTAGATGCTGCTTCTCTTTCAGCACCTCTTCTAACTTTCTGCATATCAGTTTTCTGTTTCCTTATCACTATTCATAGAATTAAAAATAATTCTATGAATAGCCTAAGTTCCCATGATCTTCTTTTTTCCAGTATCCTCAACCACTGCCCTGACATGATGTCTACCGTATGTCATTTAATTCAAATTTGATAGGATTAAATAATTGCTTTGATTTGGAGTGGGGTCCACCACTTGGCCAATTCACTGGGCCACAAGAATGGATTCCCATCACAAACACAGCCACTTTGGGCAGGAATAAGAATTTTTAATAAGTTAAATTGGAAAGGAAGCAACAACCTACATGTGAAGTATAGTTATTCATATACTTTCTTAATCTTAGTGGCTTGGCTGGGTATCTGTGTATGGATACATGCTGAGGTTTTTCCAAAAGATACAAGTTTGGGGTTTTTTTGTTATTGTTGTTTTAGTTGCATGATGCGTGGAGAAACTGGAAACAAAGTCTTCAGCTATAAGTGAAAGGTCTATTAGTAGAGCTACAACAACTTTGGGGGGCTCAAGGACTTCAAAACTGAATCTCAAATCTTATGGCACTTTTCCCACTGAGAATTGATGTCACTGACATCATTTTCTGCAAGCATATTGTCTATTACATAATACATGCATTCCTAAAAGGCAGCGTGAGAATCAATTTTTTATATTTGGGAGACAGTTCTAATCTCGGTTTCTTCCACCTTATGCAATGGGGAAAATCACATCCTATTTCAAACTCACCAGGAAGCATTATATTATTTAAAGAGCCATGCTGTGAAATTTCTCTGTGGCTAGAACACTGTTCCACTAATTGATCTGTTTCGCAAATTTGAATTTTCATCTCCTGGCTTTCTTAAATCCATTTAGAAAGCTGAACAGTAACTTTGGAGAGAGTTTGAGGGCCAGAAAAATAGTTACAATCTGAATTGAAACCCAGAACTCAAAGATCCACTTAGCAATTTAAATAAATTACATCAATTCAAGAATGATCATCCATGATCCAGAGTAACTGAGTTGTTTGTTTTTTTTTCAAGTTCTTTGCATTTTAATAGTCTTTGCCTCTGTAAGTAACAAGCACATTTCTGTAAAGAACCCATTTCAAATCTCTGCTTAAACGCTCTGTTCTCCACCTTTAAAGGGAAGGAGCTTAGGAAGTTGAGTAAACAGACTGCAGATGGCATGCCACATTCATTCAGAGAACACGCTGATTACTCAGCAAAATGGCATTTAGCAGCACACAGAAGCCAAGAGCTAGGCTGCTACATCAAAACCTCAATGGAATCCAACATCCCCACCTGTGGGATGCCTAGAGATAGCAGGCAATTGTGTCCAAAAATGCAATCACCAGGGAAAAAAAGAGAGAGAGAGAGAAAAGAAGGACTCTTTTTCATGAGGAATGAAACCATGGACCAAAGTATACTAGAAGCACAGTTTTTCCTGTCTTCATACCCAGGAAAGATCTGCTCCTCCCCATTATATCCTCATTAGGTGCTTTATCATTTGTACCTACAATAGTATTTTACTCCCCTCTCCTAAGCAATCACCAAGTCTAATGTCCCAACATTAAAATGGAGCTACTATTAATAAACAAGGCTGATGTTCACTTTTTCAGAAGGGTGAGCCTTTCAGAATTCTCTTCACCCGACAATACATTCTTCAGGGCGTTATTGCAATCATAAAAATAACATGAATGAATGAGAAATGGTAATTGAACACCATCAAAATACTGTAAACATAAAGAGAAGGAGAGCATACAGGAATAAATAAAAAGTCCAAACATTTTGTTGAGTTATCTTCACACATTTACAGACAGGTAAAAAAAAAAAAAATACAGGTCCTGGCTTCTGGATGAAGAAAGGGAGACTAACTGTACCTGACCAAATGTAGATTTATAATGCCTAAATCATTCCCTCAGCATAGTAATCAACCAGCTGATTTCTCTGCATCACACTGACATGGCTTAAATGACAGGATCTCCTCCACTGATTTTCTAATATGCAGGACACCAAAGGTCGATGAGACTGCGCCTGTTGAAGTAGGCTGGGGAAAGGTCCATGATGATGCAAGGGAGGATAAACTACCTTCTACCCTTTTAGGTTCTGTGACTGGGCCTGAGAATTAAACTAGCAAAAGGGAATTTAACAGAAGAAAAGCATACAAGTTGGGTTTCCTATTCTTACATGCATGCAAGTCTTCCTAAGAAAAATGGAGAGGGGAAGCCAGGATGGCTAAAAAAAAAAAAGAAAAATGGAGAGACAAGCCATTGGGCCCAAAAGCTCTTTAAATAAACAATAATAAACTGTGGGGCTGTGACAAGACACAAAGGCTTGGACTGGGGATAGTACATGGTAGGACAGAACTAAGAAATAGCTGGGGGGAAGTAATGGAAGATAAGGATTATTTCAGCAGGTTGCTTATGCACACAGATTTGTGCACTGATGCCCAACTTCCAGTGATGAGTGGTGTCCTCCTGGTATAGGGTGGTCCCCCCTCTACTGGGAAATTTTATGACTTGCCTTTAGGGACAAAGGGGGAGATCAGCAAGCCATTCCTGCATCTACTATTCTCAAGTGTCTTCAGCTCAAAATATTCCAGATGCCAAAGAGACTCAACATACTGTGAAGAGTGACTAGAATCTCCGACCCTTCAGATGCAGGATAGAGCCAGTCTGGGACATCGTATTTCACTTCCTGTCTTCCCTTCCAAAAATCACATAAGACAGAAGACAATGATGATTTGGTAAAAAAAAAAAACTGAGTAGAAAGACTTCAGAAAAGATGGTGCCTCTCAAGTCAAAGTAGGAAGAAATGAAAGAACTCCATGATATTTATAAAGCTCAGAAAGAGCAAGGCAACAAGTATAGATTAACCCCATTCCCCCGTTTAGTTGGGGGGAAAGTGCAGCTTGCTAATGCATTCATTTAGTTTTATACAACTACGCTCTTTGTGGCTGAAGTAAATCTGACTGGTTTTCAATGTGAAAGTAAACTATCAACACAGTTCTTGGAGTTATTTCTAAACAGAACCTGTCTCTAATCCTAATGTAAAAGAAAAGTGCGTGGCGATCAGTATTTAACAATTCCATGCATAGGAATGCTACGAAGTTTTCTAGGATTTGACATTTTTAGCGATCAAGAATTACTATATTTTGTAAATGGAAACACCACTAGTGAAAACAGAATGCTAGAAATAGAATGTTATGTGTTTCCAAAGACTATCAATATATTAGAGTGATGTGAAAATAAGAATAAAAGCGAGATATTTCATGGCAAACCTTGGGGGTAAGGTTAGGACTGTAATCCATGAATTATCTTGGAGTAAATGCTACAGCCAAAAGCACTGCTGGTGAGTATTCTCCGGGCAAATGGGAAAAGAGTTAAGGTAAAATAAGATACACACAAAAGAAGTACAGCCTCACTTCTCTTCTCCCAAATTTGCATGTGTTTGGGCAAATCACCTCACTGCTCTGGGACTTCAGCTCTCCTACATGTAAAATGTTTTAAGAATAATTGCTCACTTATGCCTTCAACCTCCAGGTTCTGGGTCAAGGAGGGAGTGAGACTTGAGGAGTTGGTGAGGTTAGGAGCCCTGGGGAAAACTACCCCCCCCCCCTACACACACACACCACCTGTCAACTTGTAAATTCCACAGAGGAAACAAATACATTTATCACTTGCCAATAGAGAAGCGTGACCTACCTACCAAACGAGAGGCCACTTGCAAGCATGCATGTACTACTTGGGCATTATGTATTTATTTGTATGTGTTATGTACATTTAATAAGTGGCAGCTAGACACAGAATTGCATCCCTTTCTTCAGGAACAGACCTCCAAGGAGGAATCAAAAGCTGTATTTCTCCACTCCTTGAATGGCAGGTCTCAGAAGGTCAAGGTTTTGTGTTGCCCTGGCAACGGCTGATAGCATCACCCCCACCTGAACCTATCCAGGAGGCTGGGCTCAGTCTTGCTGTAAGTGGTTATGATGGTATCCCAGTTGCTGGGGAAACACGCAAACCTATACCAGGCAGGTGGGTAACCGTGGAGTCGATTTCCAACCACTCTGCCTTTAACAGTCTAACCTAGCAAATGCATTCATCTTTGCATAAATTCTGTGAACAATTTGGGATCTCAAGGAGTTTTAGTCATGTGTTTTCTTTTTAAAAAGCTCTTAAATGGTTCACCTTTACCACCTGAAATATATCTACAAAAAAATAAAAATAAAAACAGGTTTATTATTGCTCTATTTTAAATGAAACTGCCACTTCCACTAAGTAAGTCTGAGGTACTCTTCTCTTCCCCAGCAGCCTTGCCCCCAAAGAAGCCTGTAGATGTTTTTACATTGTTGTCTTGTTTTATCTGAAGGGGGAAAAAAATGTCTTAATATATCTCTAAATGTAGATTCATAAAAGCAGAGAAGCCCTCTTCATCATTTCAGTCATCCTTGATTGGCTCTCTTTTAAAATGCATCCTCTGCCTTTCTTATAACCACGGGCTTTAAAATTCAAATGTTCGTGAACACTAGCTTTATTAAAATTAGGGCTTGGGGAAATGGCTCAGAAAAGGGAGAAAAGAATATTAGCCAACCATTTAAAAGATGCTAATTAATGAAGTTCTAAAGCCCACAGAGGACATTCCATACGGCAAGGGTTTCTGTACCAAGGAGGGACAGACTCATCTAAAAACAAACATACCAAAAAGAAAGAAAAAAAGAAGAAGAAAAGAAAACTGAAGTAGATTAACCCAAATCTGCCTCCAGGCACTGGTGTGGCGTGGGGAGCCCTGTTAGAGGGCAAGATCTCCAGTCTGCCTGCCTGGGAGCTGAAAATATTAACATTTTTCTGGTATGAAGGCCACGTGGGCCCTTCAGCTGTTGGGGACTGTTCAATGAAGGCATCTCGCCAAAGCACAGATCACACACTCAGCTACGGTGGAAGCAGGAGATGAGGAAGAGAGGCCACCCGGATGGATGTATCCATTCTGCCACGTCTCTCGTGGCCAAGGGCTCCTTTCATTTTCATCTGTGGTGAGGGCAACCCATTCTCCTCTCTGTACTCTGCACCTCACATGCCTCCCTTGTTCACTGCACTTTAGAACTGGGAGCTCACAGCAATATTTTTCTGCCGCATGTAGAGCATCAGTGGATCCTTTCAAAACACCCAGTTATAAGCTTGTGCCAACCTCGCCAAAGCTTTCCCACAACTCAACAGAGTAAGTGATGTCTGATTCCTATCTTTTTATTACTGCAGGTAGTGGCAGCCTTGTCCAGCATTATACAGGAATCTCAATCTCTGACTCCCCTTACCCCTGCCCCTGTGCCCCACAGGATATTGCTATGGGCCAAAAACTGAAAATCTCCACTGACTGAAAAAATAGATTCCTTGGTATGAAAATAAATAAATAAATCTGGGCTCTATAACAGAAAATAAGTTTCTGGGGACTGATAATGATTTCCTAATACAGAGATATCAATCAAATGATCCATTTGCTGTCTCATTGAAGTGCTGGGGCTAGAGGGGGGCTTAGCCCTTGTAGAGAACAAGATAATCCGCGGTGGGAGAGTCTGGGGGAAAGGAGGAAAAGGGACCACAACCCAGCGGTCAATGTCAGGACTCTGAAAACTGGGTCTGGAAGAGCACATCTGGTAAGCCTGCAACCCTGAAAATACCCAGACGCCTCCCACCACCACCCCTAGTCCAAGAAGAGGTATAAGAGAAGCCTCTATATAGGTTGTGCTCTCTTCTGAAATGATCCCCTTCTTGCCCACTTGTGTATCCTTGGGCGACAATAAAAACAACATTAATATTAAACACAACTAAAGGTTACCTGTATCAGGCACCTTGCTAAGTGCTTTATGTATCTCAACCTCATGTTCCCCACAGTCCTATTCACAGGTGTTCACTTTCCTACTTTTCAGACAAGAATCCTGAGTCTTGGAGAGGTACAGTCACCAGCACCAAGACATACAGGTCAGGAGTAGCAGAAAAGTGGGTTGGTTACTCGTCCAAAGCTTTTGCTCCTAACTACCAAAACAGAGGCAGCACAAAAGCAACCTGCTTGGGGAAGCTGTGCCCTACACCTCACCAGAAAAAAATGTTCACATACCTCCACCTCCCAACACAATTCAGACAGCTTGAATAATTTTCTCTGCAAGCACTTATCATATAGCTCTCAGAGCAATTAGTTGATGGAATCTTTTAAACATTTTCTTCGCTACTGGGATGTGCATTGCATGAAAACAGGTACTGTGCCTGGTACATCCTTACCTAGGAAATGACCTGGCATACAGCTATTAGAAAGGAAGAACAACGGATTGAATGCATAAAGGGTGAGGTGCAACAGCTAGAGGCTCTCTGGACGCAGGGGCCAGTGCTGCCTCATCAGCTGACTGAGACCGGGAGGTGGAACTCTGCTTGCATCAGAAAGTTCAAATTGATCTGCCAGAGCCTGGGTGAGCTCAGGGGAGCTGGTTGCAGTCTGATACCCATGCCCCATCCAACAATGACCAGCACCTTCGCCCCAGAGCTGGTGAGTCAGGCTGGGGGACCCTGCACTCCTAGGGCCAGGAATGTGGTAAAGGGACAGTGAGATGTCACAATGACCACCCTAAACACCCATATTGCCTGGGAGGGGCTCAGCAAGGGCCAAGGAAGCACAGGGTGGAGGAGAGACCATCAGTCTGCATAGGGGTGACCCAGCCTGCCCTGTGCTACAGAGGCCTTTTCTAACTGGGAGAGGAGGAAGGACATCAAATCTCGAACCTTCTTCCCTCTTGTCCTCCAGCTATGAGAACCAGGTACGGGAACCAGTGGGTCTGAACAGAAGGAGAAGCTGTCACTCCAGCAATCCTCTGGCTGTTGAATGTAACACAGACAAGCCTCTGTGATGACAGGAAGTAGACCCAGGGATCAAAGCAGTCCTGCAGCCACCACTCACTCTGTTGTCACCAGCTAATGCTTGGAAAGGGAACCCCCCTGAGCCTGATGAATTACCTTCTCTGACAGAAAGGGTGACCTTTTACCCAGTTTTTTCTAGAGTGAACAGGTTATAAAAATGTCTGGGGGAAAAGGGGGGTTTTGTGTCCCTTGTGCTGGGAAGGCTGGGTGCTAGAGCCCTTTTCAAAGCTGAGAATCTGTCCTATAGCATCTGGCCAAGGCCAGCCTCCCACAGCTACATAGGATCACAGCAAAGTCCTAGCAGCAGATAGGTCAGAGGCTCCTGGAAGTGATCTGCTCCAACTCTCACCAGAACAGGCCCACAGAGAATGCCAGAGTTGGACTCCAGTAACCGAGCAAAGAGGCCATCACTCAAAGACGTAAACAATAAAAGCAAAATGAATTAGACAATGTCAGCGGCAGTGAACTTATCTAGACCCTGGTAATAAAAGAAAACGGAGGCTATTTTAACCTTAGCATCTGTGTTTAGATAAGTATAATTGCACATAGTATGGGAAAGGGGTTCCTGGACACATTATTTTGGCACTTTGGGTGTCTGAAGATCCTAACTGGGCCATAGAGAGTGTTAATATATTCCTATACAGTCAGGCTCACGGAGTAAGGGCAGGGAACTTTTTGAAAGAGGTGATTCCTTAGAGAGATAAAGTTTTTCTAGATTATACATGATAAAAAACAATCTCAGGATAAATATATCTCAAAATAACACAGACAATTTCTGGGCTAAAATGTCCCCTTTGGGCACTTACAACCCGAGCATGCTTGAGCAAGTTACAACCTCTCTGATCATTGAATTGATTTCTGCCCAATGATTTTTTTTTAAAGCACCTATGTATTTGCTGTGAAATGAAATCAATTATAATATGAAAAGCATCATCTGCAAACTATAAAATGGCATGAACATATTAAACAATATGAAGAAAAGAAAGCAGGAAGGATAAAAAGCTGGTAAGGAGGAGCGGCCTTTATCTGAGTGTACATGATATAGCTGATTGTCTCCCAAGGAGCCAGGGGAAGATGAATTGCAGAAGTCAGGTGAAATGCACTTACTGAAGTGAATGATGGATTTCATTATACAGACTTTATTATATTTGTGCATAACAAGTACAATATAATGACACTGTGATTGGTCCTATTGAGCAATGTCCATACCAGCCCAAAGTCTGCCAATGCCTTTGATCTCCAAAATGGTCAGATTTTGCCTACATAAAAATGTTTCAGGAAAGGGGTTAATGCTGGGGCCCATATGATATGATTTTGTCTCCTCAATGGCCTGTTCCCTTACTGTGCAGTTCCAAAGGGAAACAGAGATGGATGAAAGGATGGATGGAAGGGTGGATGGGTGGGTAGATGGGTGGGGAGATGGATGATGGGTAGATGGGAGGAAGAAAGGGAGGGAGGGAGGGAGGGAGGAAGGACGGAAGGAAGGAAGGAGCTATTCAGTACCCTACTGACCCTATTTGTTTGAGTGCTTTTAATACAGGAAGGGATTCACATTTCTAAAAGTGCACGATCCTCTTAGCTCATCATCTTTATCCTCACCACAAACTAAAGAAATAGATTTACTTTTATTTTACAAAGACCAAAAGTGACACCCAGGATGGTTTGGACAGTTAATCCAAAATCACATAAGCTGCTGGCAAAGTTGGGATTTGCACAGAGAAGTTAAAATCTACAAACGTTCCCCTATAAAACATTGCCTCATAATTGCCTAAAAATGGGGGGTAGGGTGAGAGGAGAGGCAGGCTGAAAATTTAGTTGACATTTTTGGGTTTTTTTGTTTGTTTGTTTTTTGTTTTTAACTGAACTGGGGGCCTCACCGCATTCGGGAAGCACACCCCAGTTCAGCATGTGGGTCCACCTGGGCCAGAGCCGGGATTCGATCCTCGGTCCTTGGGGCTTCAAAGCGAGCGCTTAACCTGCTGAGCCATCCCGGCTTTCCCTACTTGACATTTTGAAGTTCCCACGGTGCTTGGTATAAAAACTAGATGTCAGGGGAAGAAGAAGAAATACAACTAAAACTTGGATGACCATATTTCCTAGTTGTCTGGAACACTCATGATTTACACTTATCATCTTGGCAAAATTATTAATTATTTTCTGTTCTCCAAATATCTTGATTTGAATAGAATAAATAGAAACCACTGTTTTTGTTTTTTTTGTGTGTGTGTGCGCGCGCACGCACATGTAGTTTTATTTCAGTTGAGTCCTTTCCCTAAGTTATTGACTAGGTAGATTCTTAAATTTAAATGGGTGAATCCTGCCAAAGAGGTAACTTCCTAAGAATTTATCAGTTCACACATCCTTCCCAACCTCCTAATGGCCCTCATACTTGCTCATACTTTCTTTGCACAACTGCCAAAGAGACAGAAGAGTATCTAGCTCATGGATTTAAATCAGATCGATGGATATAAAATTGATGCATTTGGTCCACTGAAAAACTTTAAAGCAAATGGGGATTACTACTGCTTTTCCCCAGGTGGCCTCAACAGCTGCCCCCTTTCTTCACTGTCCCTATTGTAAGTCACACAAGGCACAGGACACATTTAGCAAGTTATCTGAGGATCTTTGTTACATTTAATAAGACATCTTCAAATGGACTACATGCCTCTCAAGCACGAAAAACAATGAAGTAGCTGTGAGCTTTTCTTGGGCATATATTGCATAAAGACTGCTACAAATATCAACAGGTTCAAAACCAATGGTGCTCTGTTATATACTCTTTCTCCATCACCCATATAGCTAGTTGCAATGGACTGAATATGTTTCCCCCTAAAATTCAAAAGTTGCAATCCTAACCCCAAAGAGATGGTATTAGGAGATGGGCCTCTGGAAGGGGCTGAGGTAATGAAAGTGGAGGCCTCATGAGTAGGGTGTGTGCCCTGACACAAGGCAGCCTCCTCCAACCACAGAACGATTGGCAAGAGCTGGGAGTGGCTGTCACCAGAACTAACAATGCCGGTTTCCTGAGCTCAGACTTCCAGCCTTCTGAACTGCAGACATCAAATTCTGTGGTTTATAAGTCCCCCTGTCTGTGGTACTTGTCACAGCACCCTGAACTAAGACACTTGTTGAATTCCAATTCCCCCCACATTTCATTTCAAACACATCCCCTTAGTTCATGTTCTTACTTTTATCTATAATCCGCCCACATCCCCATTAACTGTAGAGACGCCCATCGCTGTGTAGGTGCTAGTTCCAATGCTACCTCCTCCTGGATGTGTCTACCTGCCAAGGACAGTCCTCTCAGCAGAATTAGTCCTTGCTTTCTGCTCCCGGACCCCCTCCAGCATCAATGATGTGAGGATTAGTGTGCAAACTTTACAGACTTTCTGGAGTTGAAATTTCTGGAAGGCAAATTCATCATCCCACTCCTCTCCCAAGCAATCCTGTGTTCTGCACAGAATGGGATGGAAATGGGTATTCCCTGATTTAATAGGTTCAGCTCTAATCAAGTGTGACAGGTGTGATCAACAGTACTTATGATTTCCTTCTGCAGGCATGGCCCACCCAATTCCAGAGTCATGATGACCATGACCTGATAAAGTTTACCATTACCTCTCAGATTTTCTTTCTCCCTTCCTATCTCCCCAAAATACTTCACCCCTCCAACAACAAAAGTCTTCTATTAGTCTGCTTGCTGAGTCCCATTACTGAGATCAGAGCAGCTGTTAGAAATTGCCCTTGGTCTTGAAAGTTAAAATTGCAACCAGACATTTTCTTGGAAGAAGGGGAGAATAATACTGGATTACCTCTGACGGAAAGACAATTTGGACCATCTTGGTTCCAGCCCTCTAGTACCATAAATACTCTTGCCTTCTGGATTCAACTTCTATTCTCAGCCTTTCTCTCCATTCCCCTCTGTCTCTCCATCTCTCTATATTTCTCTCTCTTTTTCCTTCTCAGCTTTCTGCCTCTGCCTCTCTGTCTTTCCTTTCTTGCCTGTCCCTATCCATCTCCCTCCTCTCCCACAGTACTTGAATGAGCAAAGACTTGATCTTTGACCTTTTTTTTTCTAGAGTCTATGGGTTCCCTTGAGACATTCTTTCTTTAGTTGTGGTACTATAACTGACTGGAGTCCAGGATTCCTTTTCATCAATTACATTCCAGCCCTTCTTTGTAATGTTATACCTCTGCCTGTTTGATTGGACTTGGGTATAACCCAAATCTCCATAGCCACACAGATAAGCATCCCATTTTAGGAGAGCTTAATTCCACAGATGGTCAATCTCATTTTTTATGTGCTGATTTTTTTTGCCCCCTAGTTTCGCTCACAGAGAATAATTTATTTTGAAGTTCCAGGAGCACTTTATTGTAACCTCTCATTTACTGACTATAATGATAATAATAACCATCATTTGGTGGGTACTTATTATACATCAATCACAATGTTGTGTGCTTTGTATAAAGTTCATTGATTTAATTTCCACAATAACCCTATGAAATTGGGGTTCTGTTTGTTTGTTTTAATGTTTAAAACATGTAGATGATAAAACCAAGACTTAGAGAGGTTAATGAAATTTCTACAGGCCCTAACAGGAGCATGGCTCTTTAACAATACCCCCTTTCTTCCATTATCCATTTGAGCATAGATACCCAGATAGCACCTGCCCTGACGGCCAGTCCTGCAGCTAGGGCAGGTTGGCTAATGTGAGTCCACGCAAAGTTTCACCCATTCCCAGCTTGTTTATCCTTCACCACATCCCAGACAGAAAGGCATCATCACACCCCCAGAAAGACTCTGCTCAAGTTATAACAAGAACTTAAAAAGAGTCACCTCTTTATGATGAAGTTTAAATTTTAGCCAAGTGATACAGACAATACATTCAAAAGAAGTACAGAGAATGTGTAGATCATACAAGTTTGGGGGCTTCAATGCCATTGTCACTAGGAAATGGCCCCTTAGCAAAGAGTGTAACCCAGACAAAAGAAGAGCAGTCAGTTAGGGCTCTCTGATGGGAAACGGCCCTAGTCAAGTTTCAGAAACAGACATGCACCTGCCACCTTTGGGGACAATGAGAACAGTGTTTTCATACATGAATCAGGAGACTATACCATTGAAAGAATGTGGCATCAGATTAAGATGGTACATGAAATGTCAAGATAAGAAATCTTACGTGCAGTGTTTGTGCTCAGAAATTCATTTTCCACAGATAGAATTTTCACATGTAAAGAGTCCATAGGTTAAAATACATGCCTTTGACTATCAGGAGCTAGGGAACCTCCATGGTTTACAGTTTATTTAATGTCACTTAGAAGCCATTCTTATAAGGCAAAGACGAAGGTGAGTGTTTTCCTGAAAATTTTCTGAACTGTACAAATTAAAGGCATATTATTTTATTCAAAAATAATATATATTCAATTTTCTAAGCCTGATGCAGAATTCATTAGCATGTGGGTATTGATTAAACTCATTATCATTACCATACACAAGCCAATCAGTTCTTATTTTGTCAATCATACTTTAGCAGTAATAGCTGTTGGAGCGGCAATTTAATTTACTTTTAAATTAGATACCAGACTCCATGAAGGTGAAGAACATATCTCAAATGTTGGTATTTATGCACAGTTCCACGCTATAGCCTAAGTGACCTTTCTAGGAGGCAAGAAATTAACCATGTCCCTCCCCAACTTATAATTCTTCAATGAGTCTTCAAGTGTTCAATCTCTGCAACATGGCACACGCTGCTTTCCATATCTGGTCTCAGGAGACCTTGAACCCAAAAGCCCAGCTCTATTCACTCTTTGCAATCCACTCCATCTCTATAGATTTGCATATGCCACAGCTTCTGCCTGGAAATACCCTCTCTTAAAAATGTGTGACAGTGTTTCAAAAGGAATTCAGTAATTTACTTAACACTTACTTAATTTGTTATACTTTGTTGTATTTATCAAGTATTTATTTTATACCCAGCACTGGGTTTAAAAGTTTTCTAAGTGAGGTATTTTTAGTATCCCCACTTTATAGATAAGGAAACTAAAGTCCAAAGATCTTATGATGTCTTCTCAAGGTCAAAATCCACAAATCTCCCAAGTCAGGATTTGAACCCAGTACTTATGAGTGCTCTAAGCTTCTAAGCCACACTATCTGTTGTCCAAGCATAAACCCCTTGTGGGGACAAAACAGAAACAATGTTGCTGCAGAACACAGATTCCACCACAGCCCTGGGACTTGTAATAAAGAACAACATATGTCCAGAAAGATGAATCCACAAACACTTTCTCCCTGGAGACGGAGCAGTTATGTTTTCTCACCTGCAAATTCCCTTTTCAGAGGTTCCTGCAGCAATTTAGTGGACACTGCTCCAAGTATGGGCTCTCAGTGCCCAGTAGGTCTAGCTGAATATCTGGCCCATTACCTGATAAGAGGGAAGCTCACAGATTTCTTCTCTTCCTCCCAGTCTCCTGAGAATAGCACTATTCACACAGTACTATGTCTCATCTCTTCCCACCTCAGCGTTTTAAATGGGGATGTCAATATTACTGCACAAAGGCTCACAGGTCACCAGGGAATTGGAAATCCCATCTGTAATGGGCCCTTAACACTGAGGAGACTGAATAAATAGCTAAGGTGTGAAGCACCAGAGAAAAAAAGAAATGAAGCCTGGAGGAAATCATTGTTTAAAGCATCAGGTCCCAAAGTGTGCTCCTCAAAATATAATCCTGTCAGAGGCTTTGTGATAAATGTTGGCAACTGATGAACCATACGCTTTGTAAACACTATTTATGGCATCCCTAAATTAGAGATTCATATTCTACACTAGAATATTCAAGGCTCTTAGAAGTCCTGCAGTATGGACTTTAACCCAAATTTCTGAATTCATTTGGGCACACAACATCTCTTTCCTCACCTTTGATTTGTATATCATCTACTAATTACTCACAGAGTTAGCATTCCACGAACCAGTTTGGGGAATACTGATTTAAAGCACATATATTAACTGCCTATCTTTAGACTATCAGGTAATAGCTAGAACTGTTAACGCTGAGAAGAAGGTAATGTTCAATTCACAAGGCCTCTATGTTATATTATAAAATGGGAATTAGAACAGCTAGCTTTGTCTTTCCTTTTCAATCCTTTCTTCCATTGCCTATAACCAGAGCAGCTACCAGCAGTAACAACAGCCCTGGGACAGGGGAGGGTAAGAATGTCCCAAGTATAGCTCTTTCTTCTTCTCAGTGTCCCCTTCTAGTTCAGGTTTATTTCAGTAGGACTATTACAACAATCTCTTAACTAGTCTGTCTGCTCACAGTTTAACCCTGCTTT
>PVKE010011798.1:0-39521 GCA_004027555.1 Craseonycteris thonglongyai | reverse complement strand
GGAGGCTTTATGAATTAATCTAATACAAAAAGCTACCAAAAAAATTAATACAAGAAAGAGAGCATGGTATATAATTCAAAGGAAAAATATATGAAGTCAACTATCATAAAATTTTGAGAAAAATAAAATCCCCAGGTCCATCTAAAGTAGCTATCGCCCTCTAGGTAGTAAATGTATTGTGAAAATTAGAATCTTTCCCTAGCAGTAACATTTACTGTAGAACAGTAGGAATTTATTTTCGAAAATGGTGAAACTACAACATCTGAAAAACAGACTAGCAGGAAGACTAAGACACTTGTTCATCTGTATTTCTGCGAGTTTTCTCACTTGGTTTATTTGCAACTGTACTTTTATGTCTGGCAGCAGTGCCAACTTCAGTATGAATGATATATTATTTTTATCATGTTGATTACATATGTTCACCACTTTAGTTGTCCATATATGCTTGGTGTGGTTTGCAAACACTCAGTGACAAAATCCAGAGCATGGCATTTTCACAGAAAGTGTTTACTGTGAAATTTCTCCTTAGAAGTTTGTTTTTCTTTTCAGCTTTGATCCATATGACATCCACAGTCCTACATTTCAAATAATGGCGTATAGTAAAATTAAGAAATGCTTCAATTTGATATAACATGACTACAGTAGGACGTGGTAGTTCTAGAGAGGACCTCATTATATTTATGTGATTAAATATTTGGTCAAATTTAGTCTGCTAAAATTTTCCAAACTGAGCTTCTTCAGTTTTATAGTGACTTGGTACTTACATTCTGTTATTCATCAACACTTCACAGAAATACTTGATTTGTCTGAATGAATTTAAAAACCCACAACTGAAGAAAATCAGAAAAACCTGGTTTTAAATATCAAAAGATCCCAAATAAAAAGTATTCTACAGGGCACAGTAAGCAAGTTTTATTGATCAGTGTATTTCTTTGCAGTGAGAAACTGTTGCAAGACTGAACATAAGAGAATAAACTTACTGGTAAATATCTTTCCTGAGGACAGATCTGCCAAGGGGATTGTCAGCCTGGGGAGCCATAGCAACAGAGCCAATCTTCAAAACCATGGTGTCTTCTTTTGCTGCCTGTTTAACTGGAACAAAAGAAATAGATTCTGAAGAATACACTGGATCTGTGTGTAAACACACGCATGAAGATAAATCTTTGAGTAAAGGGATAGAGATACATTAAAGTAAGACCAAAAAATGAGGACAAAAAAATGTATAAATTAAAAATATTTAATGTTTTTCTTAACTTATTTATTTTATAGCCCATTAAGTAGTTTTCTGTCATGCACAATTAAAATGGTGATGGAAAAATACCCCATTCCAATATTAAAACATATGATATTAAACAACATAAGCAGTACTAAAACAGTATGATTACCTAGTTTAATAATCGTATTGCATCTTTCTCCTAAGTGATTTTCAGCCCCGGGATTTCTAACACAGCATTGTTGTCTACACTTATTTTAAAGAATACCATAAAGTTAATAACAAATTCTTGAAGCTATATAAATTTACATGATTAATATTAAACACACACAGATATAGCCTTGGATTAGCTGTAAAATGTTAGAAAATCAAAAATATATATATAATGGCTGCAATGCTGAAGAAAAAAATAATATATGAGGATATTTCAACTTGTTATTCTAGGTACTTTTTAATTTTAGTAATTACTACTGTGAAACTGCTTGAGAAACAGTAATTTCACATCTATGTAAAAATTCTACCTTTTGATGAAATCTAGAACTAAGGTAAGTATCTCAGAAAACTAAAAAAAGTAAAAAGATTGGTGCCGAATAAAACAACATCTTACCATACCGTCTCATAAAGTTCAACAAGTTTTCTGTATGTCAACTGGCTAATTCAATGTCTTTTCTAAGGATTGCTTGGAATAGATAAAGGTTCTTGCTGGCCTCATTAATTTATATTAAATTTTATTCCCTCTTTTCCAACAGGTTATTCTACTGTAGTAACTGTTTAAAATTGTATAAAATGTTTAAACATTGTTAACAATATACAATTGTTTCTGGATTTTCAAGATAACATATACTAAAACTCATAATTTTTCTCAAGGAACTATAATTTGCCACAAATGGAACAGAAACGGACTGGCTACAGGAAGGACTCAAGAATATCCTGAACAGAACATGCCAACAAAGGCATACAATCCATATTTCCCAAACTGTGGTGCTCAAAGAATGCAAAAGCTAAGAGATTATTTCCAGCTGCTTCAGCAGTACACTCAGTATGGTCTGACTTAGATTAGTCTAAAAAAAAAAAATGCAGAATTAAGAAAATCAGAAAAAGTAAGAAGAAAGGTATTTGGTGAAGAAAAGGAAACAATAAGATGTACATAAAGGGAGTGGCAAAATGGAAGGAGGGTGGAGGGAAGAAGGACAGCAAAAGGGGAATAAAAGAGATGAGCTATCATAATAAATATTAGCATATGGATGCCACAATAAAGACAGTACTTTTAAATGTCCACAGCAAAAAGATCAAATAGGAAACTAATTCTCATGCAGCTGCACTATTTTCAAATGATGAGGTCTGGCTTGATTATAGGTCCTTATACTATGAACATTGTTTACATTTCACAGATCTTGCATTTTACGCCAAGCTTATCAAATAGTTCCATGTGGGTAAAACCTCTGATTAAGCAGCAGGCATCAATTAAATCAATAAATAGTAAGCCTGGAGAATAGGCCATACCACAAAAGTGCAATTAGTGTACTTGCTAACTGTTCTTCCAGGCTACAGATACTACCCACCATATGAAAGTCTGAAATGTAATAGAAACACTGCAGTAAATGAGGTACATATGGAAGAAAAATGACGTACTTGGTGTTACATACAAAGCCAGATCCAAGAACAGAATTCTGTTTCTGTGAGAGCCAAAAGTGTTCTCACTAGATTATACTATGAAGTATAATAAAAAAAAGCACTTACTACGTATCATTCACAAACTAAACTAAAATAATCAATATTATAGGAAGTATTTGCTCATCAAATTGTAACTTTGAGATATAAGAAAAAAGTAACAAAAATATGTATTTATATAAGAAAGTGCCTTAAGTTATTTCTTCAGTTAATTTATAGTTGGGAAAAATTATGCTTCTCTTTTCTTGGTTTATTTCACCTGCATTTAATAGTTGTCCTTATGAGAAAATGTTCCCTCTAGAAGCATTTTAAACATGAAAATGAATGTGTTCCTTCCTTGCTTTAACTGTATTTTAAAAACTTGAGCCTCAAGAGGAACTACTAACTCTAGAAGATTCATACTAGATCCAAAAAACAGTCCTCTATTCTGAAATAAATAGGTTAAGCTGGAAGAGAAACACCTGTAGATTCAGAATCTTGATAATAATTGCACATAATCTAAACAATATTTAAGTTGAAAACCAGATTTTCAATATCACTTCTTTAAATAACATATTAGAATGTTAAATATATTTTTCTTGCCATTATTAACTGAATTTTACATATGAACTATTAAAAGCTTTTATATTCAACAAAACATGAAATGTAGTCAAAGATTTTATCTTTTCTTGGAGCAAGAGACTGTGTATTGAAAATAAAAAGGCTATGAACAACCTTGAAGTTGTGGGAGTGTGTAAGTAACCAAAAGCTTAAAATAAAGAGAATTTTCATGCAACTGTCAGATAACAGTAAGACTTGCTTATACCTAAGTTTTCTCAAATCAGACATGAAATAAAAGTGTTTTGGAGACCAACTTTTCCTTAAGATTCTCAATACACACTCAATATAGTTAAACATCTAAAGTCTCAAGAGTATATGAACTTCCTACTGTGCAATGTTATACTTTTATAAAGCCATAACTGTAGTAACAGCCCTACCTAAGTTATCAACAAAGGGTTTTATCAGTTTTTGCCACATTTGCAGTTAAAGACAGACAGAAGTTTCAATAAATGTGTGACTTAATGACTGTTCTGTATATTAATGGGAAATATAGTTACATCTAGTTTACAAATCATCTCTGAGATACAGGCAGAAACTGTTTTGGAGATATTTTTATAATACAGTTTCTGCTGAGAAGTATGGTATTGAACCATTTAACTACTACACACATTAAGATGCAATTTACACATATACTTTCACTTTTATTAATATGATAAAAATATTACTCAAGCAAACTACTTTTTAAATCCTTTCTGTAGTAAAATAAATACAGTGCTCTTAACTCTCACTAGATCTTACTAGAGTCATTTAACAAATCATATTTATTTCCAGTGGAAATCTGCTTCAATCATATTTTTCTTAGTCACATTATATCTTTTAAAATGTATTAATTGGAAACATTTAATACTCCATATAAAATATACGTTTAAAATTTTGTCTGTACCTTAAGATGATTTAAATCAGTGGTGTTCAACTTTTTGGCTTTCTTGGGCACATTGGAAGAAGAACCGTCTTGGGCTACACAAAATACACTAACACTAACAATAGCCGGTGAGCTAAAAAAACAAAAAGGTTGCCAAAATATCTTATAAATGAAGTTTTAAGAATTTGTGTTGGGTCTCATTCAAAGCTGTCCTGGGCTGCAGGTTGGACATGCCTGGTTTAAATGCTAATTTTACATGTACTTTCTTGCAATAAAAATTTTTATTCATGGGTGAGTTATGATGAAAAATAAGTGACAAAAACTCTAACATAATGTGTTAAAATCTTTGATTTTTGGCATGCATTTTTAGATTTCTGTTTTATGGATAGGTACATATTCTGGTAATATATAACACCTCAGAGATAGTTAGATATAGACATATACACACACACAAGCAGAGAGTAAAAATACAAAAATGAAAAAATACATGCAATACAATGAAAGTCATACAAAAGCCTTAATACATAAAAAACTCATAACTGACGAAAAAGATGAGCAATTCCTCAGAAAAAAAGAGTGCAGTTTTCATTAATGAAACCATCAAAAATCAAAAAGTTTGATAAATCTCTATTAGGATGAGAGAAAAAACTCTATTATAAACTTCTTTCAAATTGCCATTTAAGAGAGCAATTTGACATCCCTTAATATTTTAAAGGTTCATGTCCTTTGATCTGCAATCATTTTGCTAGGAAATTAATCGCTAGAGATACTCATCCAACCCATGAAAAATACCACTAAAAAGGTGTTTATTGCAAAATATGTTCATATAAGCAAATGATTAAAATTAACTAAGAGTCCACAGAGAATGTGGCACACTATATTTTACAAAGATGGCTATAATGATATTATCCCATCTAATATACTCATTTTTTAAGTTAACTCCTTAGGGAACATTTAGGTATCTGATATTCGGAATTATACCTTAAAAATCCCACCACAATCACCACCAAAAAAGAAAATAAAAAGATTTTAAAATAAAACAAAAATCCAGAAATACTTTTGCAATTACAATCAATTAGAAATTTTACTAGTTATAGCAGCCAAATGGGAAATGTAAAACAATATTAACAAAACTGTGATATGTAGTGTTATGTAATGGTTTAACACAGTAAGCCAAAAGCAACAAACAAACAAACAAAATAAAACACACACACAAAGGCAATAAAGCTATTCTTTTTTCTCCCTTTTCTTAAATAGCTAGATTCTTATTCCTTCTGAAATGTACACAAATAAATGTAACACAGAACCTGTTTCAATAAATCACTGAAGTATATGATAGAAAAATGAAATCAAAGTTAACCAATAATAAACTTCTGACCTCTGCCTTATCGTAGAGGTGCTCAGTGCACAGGTGCTACCACTCTTACTGAGAGTGAGCTCCCATTGCTCTTCTTGTATGCCTGTACATTAGCATTGTTCAGAAAATACCACAAATCCTGCCCTATTCAAAAGAGCTTTCAAGCTGCTGGTTCCTTAAAAACAATTCTGGATGTAGAATTACAATATAAGCAAGCAATTCCAATCATAGGTATATACCCAAAAGAACCAAAAAAGGTCTTGAATGGGACCCTTGCCTTGTATGGCTTCATAAGAGCATTACTCAACCCAAAGGTGGAAGAAATCTGTGTCTGAGGTGAATGGATAAACAAAATGTGGTGCATCCATAGAATGCAGTATCTCTCAGCCATAAAAAGGAATGAGCAATTCACTGTGAAAATGTCCCTTCTACTAGCAAATACCAAAGACGTTCAGAAATATTCAGTACATTAAGTAGATAATCTATTTTAAGACAAATAAGCAAATTTTAAATGCAGATCAAATGCCCATGTTAGGGAACAGCTGTGTCTGATTCAGGAAGATTTACCAACATAAACACTATTAGATGCCTATTTAAAAATCGTACCCAGACTGGCTCATCTAGAAAAATGAATATACAGACTGATATACTTTATATTCTAGGAGGAATTTCAAAACTTAAAGAGAGATGAAGTATATACATGTGGTTTATCTTTTTATTTATATTTGTGAACAATATCAATGTTTTATGGTATAGAATTTAAGGTCTAAAACCTTAAATCAAAACAGTAATAAGGTAGGGTATGCCGGGATAGCTCAACAGGTTGAGCACTTGCCTTGGAACCTTGAGGTCCGAAGACTGAATCCCAGCCCTGGCCCACGCAAACCCATATGCTGAACTGTGGTGCAACTGGTAATGGCTGAGAGGGCGGCAAAGGTTATCACCTCCCAGCAGAAGGCCCCCAGTTCGGTTCCCACTCCACGTGGCCCCACATCCACCTGTGTGGAATGAAACCGTATCACAACTAATGATGTACAAGTGTGGAGACTGCTCTGGTCCTTCCCTCTTCTCTCTCTCTCTCAACTTCTTTCAAAGAAATAAAATAAATCTTAAAAAAAAAAGTATAAGAAATATTAAGAGGAAAAAGGACCCAATTTAGGGTTAGTTAACAGGCTATTATGTAGAGACCAACTAAGTCATACAATTTGAAAACCATTTCTAATTCCTGAATACTACTATATTACTATAAGCATCACAATCAGATATGTTGCTTTACTTCCTGATCTGTTTGCATGACCTCTCCCTGCCTGTTCATAAAGCATTCTCCCTATATTACTCTCCGTTTTATCCTAATCTCTTACTTCCAATACCACATTATTCTTCTAGTTAAATGAAATTTGGTCTTACCAACTGTTTGCATTCAAATAAAAATAATTAGAATATTATGGAATGGAGAACATAAAATATGTGCTACAAGGAATTTTCAGGAAATCTCAAAAGCTTATTAAGATATCTTATTTTACATAAAAATTCTAGTTTAAAAAAAGTGAATGCTTATACACCAACCAGACAGATATTTGTGGAATACCCTTAATTGTTTAAAAAAAAAAATTAGAATTTTTATAATAGAGATATCATGAGATTTTATTCTTATTTTTATTTGGATACAAAATATCTGTAATTTTATTTAATGAAAAAAGTTATATATGTTACAATATGAGGCTATTTTAAATATGTAACATATTACCCTATACTTTTTTCCCAAAATTAATAATAAATTTTCTGTAATAACAAAGTTAATTTTTTTTTTCCCCACTAAGTGTTTTCCCTCCTATTCTCAGCTGGGAAATCAAAAATAGTTTGGAAATCTCAATAACCTTTTATGTCTGCTCCTCTTCTTGTATGGTTAAGAGAAGATGTTATTATGACTCTCAAACTTGTTCTAAAAGAATTATATTGTGTAAAAATGTAGGTTTGTTTTTTACCTATGTAACTTTAATATAAAATGTATTATCTAACATGCATTAGATATTCACATAATAAAGGATATTAATAAGAAAAAAGCATAAAGGTCATTGCCTCTGCAATAATTATGCAACCTCTTTTCTGGTTAATGGTTCGTCTCACATGTCACTTGTAGTCACTCAATAAAGACTAATTCTTTATTCTTTACTGTTCATGCTAGTTCTAGAAATTATCTGAACAGATGAAAACAACTGTATAGTGCTGTCAAAATACAGCATATTGCAGAGTACTAATTGATTACATCTCAAAGTAATCAATTTTATGATAGTCACTAGTAAACATTAAAATAAAAAATGGAACAGTTTTGTATTAAGAATTCAGAAGTATGACATGCTGAATTTATAACTAGACATCTTGGTAATGAAGCCTACAAAACTCTACAAATATTTTCTTTTATTCTCAGCAATGTTAAAAAAATCCATTACTTTGAATAAACCTAATTACTTCTATTATAGGAATGCAGAATACCTTCCCTGCTTAAGATCATCTGAAAGAACGAGACAGACTAGACTTTGAGGAGAAAGAGAATGGACCCAGGGGCTTTTCTCTATTTAACATCACTGACCATTCAAGGTCTTCCTACTAAAAACTAAAAGAAAAATTAGAGTTTTGCTCTTTCCATGCACCAGAAACTATGATCCATTCCTCAAATATCCATTCTCATTTCTCTCTCAAATTCATTGGGCCCTAATTTATTAGTTGTGCATACTACCAACTAGGTAAAGATGGTTTCACAGCCTCTCTTATAGCAAGTGTAACCATACGACTAAGTTTGGACCAACAAGGTGTGATTGGCAGTAAGATGTGGGACTTCGAGAAATTCTCCTTTACAATAAAGGGAACAACTTGCTTCTGACAAAGCTTCCTGCTTCCTGTTACTGAGAGCTTACTATGGAACTGGCATCATGCACATAGTATAAGCAGTCACCATTTGAAAGAAAGATATCAATAAGGCCTAGTATCAAGTTTGGTACTACTATTTCCATTTTAAACATAAGAATTTAGATTAACTTGTGAAAGATTTCACAGTAAATAACTGCTAAAGTTGGGATTTGAACTCAGCTCTGTGTAACTCTGAAGTCCGTATCATTAACCACTGTGTTATAATTTCATTCAAAATTCTTAAAGTTCTTCATCCTTTCATATAGCATGGATGAAATTATTTATTTATTTATTTATTTATTTTTGACAGAGAGAGAGAGAGAGAGAGAGAGAGAGAACTGAACTGGGGGAGCTCCCAGTTCAGCATATGGCTCCGCACAGGCCGGGGCCAGGGTTCGATTCCTGGTCCCTGGTGCTGCAAAGTGAGCGCTTAACCCACTGAGCCATCCCGGCTTCCCCAGGAAATTAATTTTTAAAAGGTACTCTTGTGGGTGAGGCAGTGGGATTATCAATTCACTTCATTTTTTTTTTTTTTTTAAGATTTACTTTATTGTTTTGACAGAGACAGAGAGACAGCGAGAGACAGAGAGAAGAAGGAGGGCCCAGAGCAGTCTTCATAGTTGCATGTCCTTAGTTTTTCTACATAGTTTCATTTCACAGATGGGCAGGGGAAACACAGGACAGGGCCTGGGCTGAGGGCTTCATGGGAGGCATGCCCCCTTGAGCAAGGGGCCGAGACAGAGGGCAAGAACAGAACTGGAGCCACCCACATGGGGAGCACAACCCAGTTCAGCATATGGGTCTCCACGGGCCGGAGCTGGGATTCAATCTTCTGTTCCTGGGGCTGCAAAGAGAGCACTCAACCCACTGAGCCATCCTGGACTCCCCAATTCACTTTATTTTAAATCCTAGAACAATTTCAGTGGATACTAAGAAGCTTAGAAGAAGTCATAGGAGTCTTGGTGTGCCAGCTAATTTTTTAAACTAATATTTAGTTATCTTAAGTACATAGAATCCAGCATTTGAGTTTAATAAAACAAATGACAGAAAGTATAAACTATACTAACAAAAACTCTGAAGAAAAACAATCCCATATTTCTTATTCTAGTAACTAAGAGTCAAAAATTTACCCAGTATTCTGACATTTCTGCTAAAGATTTAGTTTAGTTGCAGAATGAATATAACATATTTACTTTTTTCTAAAACACACCAAACTGCAAACTACAATTAGCTACCATGTTTTAAAAAATGAATGAAAATTAAGGTCTCTAGAAGAAATTATTTAAAATAGAATCAAAAAATTTTCTAAAGACCATACCTTCCAAACTTGGCTGCATTTCTTCTGTTTTTGGAACAAAAATTCTGATTACACTTGTGTTGATATAAATCAAAGGTAAATTGCGTGACGTCAGTGTATGGGTCCTCATGGGCTGACCAGGAGATTTTCTTTTCTCTTTCTGGGTCCTTGGTAATTTTGCTTGAAATATACTTGTAATGGCATTAAGTAAAGGAAAACAAAGGACAATATCAAAAGCTTGTGCTGAAAGAAGAATTTCATGAAGAAAATGAGGGGAACCATCCGTCAAATTTTCAGATAACTTATGAAAACTTCTTCGCTCATTTCTTGATATTAACTTGTGACGGACATTTTTTGTTACAGCTTTTGTATATGTCAAAGAGAGAAATCCATGCTGCTGATGAGAGCCATCTAGAAGTTTTGCAGTTGTCTGTTCCGAAAAAAAAAAAAAAAAGGAAATCACAATACAAATTTCATTAAAAAAAAACTTTTGGAAAGCAGAAAATGATCTCAGTTGGTATTACAACATTTTATTATGTCTACACTTCTTAATGAGTGCATTACTAAAAAATTCTGTAAATAAGGCAAAAGCTTCTAAGACTGTTAGTATGACTGAACTGAAAGTTAGGAATCTTGAGTTCTAGTTCTAGATCTTGAAGAGATAATTAACCTCTTTATACCTGTTTATAGGATTTCCACATTTTCTGTAACATTCAGAATTTGGAACAGATCATCTCCAGATTTTATCTTTTCATTCTTGATAATTTTTTTTTTTAATGTAGAGTACAAATGTGCTGTCATAAATATGGGCCACAGAAGAGTTGCTTAGGCAGGTAAAACTGAAATAACCGTGTTATGCATGTCCATTTGAAAACAACAACCTGAATAGTAAAGATGATTGACTTAAACTGACTTAATTATAAGAACAGAGTTCTTCCTTTGATAATTTGGCTCATTTCTATGAAGACTGAGCCTATAAAAAGAGCTCCGCTGATATCACGCTTTGCTAAATGAACTAACCAATTAATGTATGTTTACTGAAAATAATAATATGACAGAAATAAAACTTTTGTCCTTTAGAACCTGCCTATTTTCAGTGGCTATTATATTGTTTATAAAAACCTAACTATAAGTTTTAATACTCTTTTAACATACATATAAATTATTGAGAGAGAGAATTATGTCATTGTAACTTAAATATTTCTGACAAAATTTTTCCAATTAACTTCTCATATTCAAATTGCACACTATAAAAATCTATAGTAAAAGAGCATATTTTAAGAGTAAAGTAAAATGCATAATTTGTATTTCTCAATATATGAAGATAATAGCTCTTCAAAAGTTTTTCTGAACCAATTAATGTACATAAAATCCTATTTTGCAAATTACTCAATATAAAATTAGAGTTAAATTATTTACTTCACATTCCTAACCTCTCTTCTCAAGCCTACATAGTGTTTTTAGTTATTAGAGTCCAAAGTGTAATGTTAAGAAAGAAGGTAAACTAGAAAGAAGAAAAGGAGGGACATATATTTACCAAACTGGAGAAGTAGCAAAACAGTAATATGTCTGAACCTATCTTATCTCATCACTAGCAAATCTTTGCTTCCATTTTCCTCCTCTGATATTGTTGCCTATCACTCCATGACATGGTGAGAGGGAAAAAAGTATGCAATTCTGCTACCACTGTTCATTTCGTCTTTAATCTGGGCTGTACAATGAAGAAAGGTGAAATAAAATTTACCTTTGAATATGTTCATTATTTTTAAGTTAATTTTGTGACCATGAAAAACAAACAAACAGAAAACTCGGGAAGCTGGCATTGAATGGATGTGCAAAATAATAACTTTTCATATAACTGTCCCATCTCAGAGCATTTTTTATTGCCCTCCACTTTTTCACTGCCTCCTGTCTTGATTTCCTTTTTTTTGTTTGCACTCTACATTGAAAACAAAAGGAAACACAGTAAAGCAAGGAAAAGTACTATGAATCTTAACATCATGTTGCTGGACTGTAGGCACCAGTGGCTGGAGAAGAGTGGCTGTGCTAGGGCCCTGATGGAAGAGGCCATAGCAACACTGTCCACCTCCAGGTGTCCAACGGGACATTGGAGAAGGAGGCAGAATCACCCGCGGATCTAAATAATCCAACTCAAATCTCCATTAGTGGCAACATTTTAACCTTGGAAATGGTATAAAGGATGTTTCAATGTATAAATTGTTTTAATTTGGAAAAAATATTTTTAAACATATTGAATGTAGGTGCTCGTAAAAAGTAAACTCTTATGAGGGAAAGTCTGTCTATTGAACTACTGCTTCCCTAACTCCCTTAATATAAGAAGGAAAAATATGAAAAAATTAAATGAATACTAGCTAGAGTTGAGATAATATACATTTTACTTTACAAACAGTAATAGTATTTTATAGTATTTAAGATGAAAAGCTAAAAAATACTAATAATTATGGAAATGTTCAAATTAATAAAACTATTGATAAAGAAAAAATTTTAAAGACAATAATAATTTGGGTATTTTCTTGAATACATGTTAAAATTATTAAGACTGCTTCACACGGGCACTAATGAACATTCAAAGAGGAAAAAGTAAACCTGAACAGAACTTCCACTAATATAAAAAGTCATAAGACATTTTTGTTCCAGACTAGGCTAGAAAAAATTCAAAAATCAAATCAGAAATTAGCATTTGCTAAGCAAATACAATATTAAACATTAAATCTAGAAACACTATACTTGGCTGATTTTTATAATGCTGAAGATATATGCCTTAAATTCCTTTTGAGCTACAAATAGGGAAAAGAAATAGGTAGTACACACATTCTGAGGAAATAGGTTTGCAATGAATTGAGAAATTCTTAAAACTACTATTAACATTGTGATGATCTGCTTCTTAATATTTTAAACTTAACACATTTAATTGACTTTTAAGTCACTTAAAATAATTAGCTTAATACTATATTCAGATATATTGTACCATTAGAAAAAACAAGGTTCTAAACTTCTAAAAGCCACTGGTATACAGTCTAGTATTCATTTTCTATTCAGTCAATGACAGACATACAGCCTTGTACAGATTCTAGAAAGAACCAAATAAGATACTTTGATTTGGTTGTAAAAAAGAAATGGCATAATAATGGATAGTGGGGAGAGGTGGGGAGGGAAGCAATCCAAGTAGAAGTCATAAAAGGAATGACAAAAGTAGTATGGTCAACTCTTGATCATTCAATACATGCATAATTTAAAAAATATATTTATCATTAGAATTTGATTTTTTTTTTTATGCTGATGGTAAAATTGGTTTGTATTCACAAGACCATAGTGACAAGTAGCATGTGCAAGTCAGAAAGAAAAAAATCAGATGATAGTGGAAAACCAGTCTATGATTTAGAAATTACTCATAATTATTTTATAAAGTAGGTGGTACAGAGGAAGATGAAAATCGAGAGTTAACTTATGGATAGTTTAACTCCTTCTTTGGGTTCCTGTTAATGGAAGTGCTGTAGCATAATTTAAAAATGATTTCTTACAGAAGGAAAGAAGCCAGAGCAATTACTGAAAGGGTCCTGCTTGCTGATGGGTCGAACCAACAAGGTGCGTCTGTTCAGCTTGTCAGTACAGGAAAGGAAGACACCTCCACATTGCCCCAGAGACCAACAATCTTCCCCAAGGCTTGAGGTGATGGACAGGAGCAAAGAAGGTGAAAAGACAAAAGCAATAAAAGCCATAAGCCAAAAAATCTAGATAGTTTTAATTGTGCTTAAGTATGCATAGGTTCAGGTTTGAGCCACTGCTAGGTATGGCCTGTGTCTGGATCATCTTCTGCAAAAGCATTGTTAATGGAAGTAAACAAAAATTATTTTTAGTGTAATATTACTACTTTTATTTTATGAGCAGTTTATGATAAACGACAATCCACATGACTCACTTATAAATGGGAAAAACTAAAAAGTCAACATAACAATACATTAATGATAAACTTATTAATAAAAGCAATCCTACCTTTGACCTTTTGAAAAATTTACTTAACTGTTATATAGGAAAATGGTTACAAAACATAAGCAGCTTAAAAAAATAGTTTTACTTTATAATGAAATTTAGAAAGAATAGCTCTAATTTTTGTAAGTCATACTGCATGAAACAACAAAAATAAACAGTTTATATATTTTTTAAATTATAATTACTAAATCAGTCTCACCACAGGTTTTTCTTTGCACTGCAGAAATACTCCTTCAAAATGTCCTGACTGCCAACCTTCCCCTGGCCTGGAAAACATAAGTTCACCTTATCTGTTCTCTTCAATTATTTTGAGTTTAAAAATTGAGCATATATAACTATTTCAAATAGTTATGATGTAAACAACACTACACTGAACTAAAAAGTGGATGTGACAAAGCAATCAATAGAACAATTTACATTAGCACTACACCCTGGTTGTTCTGCACAAAAGAATTTGTCTTAATGATTAATTGTATATTTATTTGGTTGGTTATTTATTTCTCTCTTATCCATGAGATTATAAGATGTATAAGGGCCTGATTTATGTCTATTTTGCTAAATAGCAATAATTCCCAACTTTCTATTGTAGTGCTTGATACATAATATACACTCAATATTTTGATTAACTGAATGGATAAATATATTATCTAAATATTTAAAACTTAACATATATTTCATTGTAAAGTCATTGATGATCTAGAAAACAGACTGTAATATCAAGAAATTACTTCAGCTATGATATTTATGTATTATTTGCAAGAATCATTTTGATACAGAGATATAACATTAAAACAAAATTAAGAGCTAAACATTCCATCATCAAAAATCAATTGATTTGCTGTTAATACAATAAAAACAATTATCACAACTTGGTAAGATCATATGACTAAAACAAGTCTTAATATATAGCCAACAAAATATTTTTTTCCTCAAGAATCCAGCAAAATATTTTGAAATTCACAATTTCACACAATTTTTTAGCTGCGACAAATCTGATAGTTATTGATATACCGTAAGCAATATGATATATGTGATAAAGGATAAACATTCAAATGTTTATAATGTAGAATTAGAAACCTATTTAAAAAGATTGTTTTAGTGTCTGAAGGTATATAATGCATTAATAAGGAAAGAGAAATACATATGCTTCTAGAAGCATTTTATAATTGTTTAATAAATATTATGAATTGAGAAAAAAATGATTTTAAGGTTGTTGCTATGAAAAATAATATAAAACTAAAAATATAATGCTGTTTAAAAAACAATTTAAAAGCATGTGTGAGTGTTATGATATGCAAATTATATTTGAATTAAAAAATAGTCCAGGTTAGCATTATATAAAGTGAAAGAAAAAAAAAAAGCATTTGGATTTTCACTTGAAAAAAACTTTTTAAATGTCAAAATTGTTGAACAGCTTTGGGAAAATATCTAAAACTTTACCTTTTTACTACCATTATTTATCATTATAAACAAATTATATTTGGTTACAATCATACTTTTGATAGGAACTTATTAGGGAAGGAAAAATGTGTTTCTAGGAACATCCGTCATGTGTATTTTAATTATGTGTGACATAAGCCTCCAGAGTGCAAAGGGACATGAGACGTTGCTCTGTCTAATCTGTACTGTACTTCTTTAATTTTTTAAAGATTTATTTTTATTGTTTTTGACAGTGAGAGAGACAGAGACAGAGAAAAGGGGGAGGACCCCGAACAGTCTCCATAGTTGCACATCATTGGTTTTTCCACATAGTTTCATCCCACAGGTGGGCGGGGCCGCACAGGGCAGTACCGGTAACCAGGCGGGGGTCTTGCCCCAGTGAGAACTGAACTGGGGGCACTCCCCAGTTCAGCATATGGGTCTGCATGGGCCGGGGCTAGGATTTGATCCTCGGTCTCCAGGGAGCAAAAGTGAGCGCTTAACCCACTGAGCCATCCCGGCGTTCCCAGTACTGTACTTCTATAGCAAGTGGATGGCAAGGATACAGCACAAACCAAAACCATCACCTGTGTCACAGGCGTCTTAGCAAATATACAACATACATTAAAAATGTGTAAAAAAATTAGTAAAAGCAGCTTATATCATTTAATATGTGAATATTGGGAATAGATTAGCATTTTATAAAACAAAATTTCATTATATTCCACATATGAATTAATACCAAGTTAAATTAACCAATTTATCTGCTAGAAACCTCTTTGGGAATAAGTATAGTATTTAAAAAAAAAACCAACAACTAAACAATATGAATATAAAAATTCTTATCTAGATTTTGTTCAAAGAAAAAATAGCCTTCTCTATAATCCTTATTTATTATTTACCTGCTTCTATAGTGATCAATATTGAAACTTTCTATTTTACATTTCACTTTGGTATACACATCCTGGACATCTATGGAAGCACTGAGATCTTCTAGTTCACTGACCATACAAAGCTCTGCAATAAGAATCAACATTAATATCAATATAGGCACAACAATCAATGACATATTATATCCTTGACATTTACAGAGGACTGAGGCT
Source organism: Craseonycteris thonglongyai (assembly GCA_004027555.1). Taxonomy (NCBI): domain Eukaryota; kingdom Metazoa; phylum Chordata; class Mammalia; order Chiroptera; family Craseonycteridae; genus Craseonycteris; species Craseonycteris thonglongyai. The sequence goes on along the minus strand of PVKE010011798.1, from coordinate 23,081 downwards.
TTCTACCTTCTGTTTATTAACCACACAAAAATCTAGAATAATAAGCAAAATTAATATCAACATAAGCCTCACAATTAAAGTAGGATACTTATTGCATGATAGGAGTGATCCTAATTAATGCTTGAAGTCCTATATCTGATATAGGTCAACGATCTTTGTAATACTTTAGTGATAAAGATATAATACACATCAACATAACCAAGAAGAAATTACCTCATGGCTTTTAGGAATAAATTTTAATACAAACAAGACAAAATTTGGGTATTACATTCAATATGTTAGCATTGCTACTAGAAATCACTTGAATAAGATCAAATGATGTTTATTTAATTTGAATCACAATGATAAATAAAACTAAGTCTAATATATTTTTTAAAATAGTGTTTAATATTTTATCTTCTCAGTACAGAAGAATAGTATTCCTGTACCTGTGCCTTTATTTTCGGGATCTGGAGCAAAGAGCTTCATAGTAATTTTGGGAAGCACCCACTGCATCCACAGACTAACACGTCCATTGGATCCACCGATGTTACTTGTAGTTTGTTCCAAGGTAACAGAATCTGAGAACGGTGAATCATCACCTGCTTGTACAGAATCCCCCTGCATTGAAAAAAAAATACCAACATTTTTTAATTGAAAGAAATATACGTAGTTAAAAAATCATAACTTAAATCTTTACTTGTAATTTTACCGTATCATATGCTAATGGTAATCTTATAAATGCTTATATTAATACATAATGCTAATAATGTACACTAATAATATAAACATAAACTAATCAGTACTATAGCATGTTTATTTGTTTAAAATACAAATTTAAATGTTAGTTAAGTATTTAAGTTAGTCTGGTATGCAGCATGATGTATTAGGTTAGTGTTTATTGTTGGAATGCTTCGGCAGTAAAGCAACAGTGTCCTGCGATTTACTGTGACAGAAAATTATAGACTGTAACCTGCAGAGTATACTCATTCCTTGATCCAATAACATTAAGCAAAGCAAACAGCTCACTGTTAGTGATGTTTTCATATAAATGCTTTCTAAAATAAGTGGTCCTAAATCTGCTGTAATTGAAATTCCTAGAATTTGAGAAGCTATACAAAAAATTGAGTTTTTGGTTAGCTGTCTAAAGTAACACAACATCTAATGAAAAACTAATCTCAGGAAAGGATGCATTTTACAAAGTCAAATTCAATAAAAGACAACATAATGTAGTCAGTATGCCTTTCTTTAAGGACAGGTTCTTAGAGCATAAGCATTCAGTGTATGTGCTGATGAAGTGAGCATCAGAAGCATTTATAAATTAAACAGAATATCATAATCACAAAAATGAAAATTGCAGAGAAAACAGCATCTCAAATCAATAAGACCTTGATTTTTAACACTATGGGTATATTCAATGGGAATGCGAAGAAAACTGTGACTCCAAATTTAATCAGTAAGGGCTCCAGAGAAAAAGTTTTGCTCTCCTTACTCATTCAGTTTCAATTTTCATTTGGATTTACAACAATTGTTGTGGTATTGTTAAATATGTTTATGCATTAATTTTCTGCTCAATTTCCAATTCTATGGCAAAAATTGAGCCAGAATTGAAGATGCTGAACTATTTTCCCACACCTCTTTATGCCAAGTTCTAAAATATACAGTTTAATTCTTTTACCATTTTGTTGCAAATTGACGAAAATACTGAGTTTATTTTCCTAGCTGAATATATCTTTGTTCATCTGGAAGAGCAAACACTTCAGCCCTTCATCCTTGGCCTGCTTCAGAGCTTAGGGATGATCATAGTTTTGGCCATGTTGCTATTCTCCCTTATCAAAATAACTCCAGAGTTCTTGTTCAATCACGAAACTTCCCAAAGGGCTAAACACTTCCACCACTGTTTGTACTTAAGTCAACAGTAACAAGTGGCCTGCTGTGGTTTCCACTACCTTTGCACTCAGTATTTCAATGCAAGGGTGGGAAAAATGATTAACTGTTTTAAGCTCAGTACTTAAGCCTCTCACTCATATTTTCCCCTCCACACCACCCAGATGGACATTCAGGAAGCTAAAACTATATTCACTGAAAAGTATAGTGTTCCCTATCAACATGTCAACATAAAAAGAATTATTCATAGCTTAAAGTATAAATCATCCAAGGATCATATAAACAAATACTTCTCTTCTACTTAATACAAACAATTGTTAAGAGTATGCTTTTTAAAACTAGATTCATTGATAGTAAATTCTTTACAGTCAAATAATTTAAAAATAATAGTTTTGACCCAATTCAGTAAGAAAAATAATACTTTAAATAGCAATGGTTTTAACATTTTTATGAACTTTTTAAATGCAAGTATTAATCAGAAATTTAAAAAATTCAAAACTGGGGATGCCAGGTATTAATCAGAAATTAAAAAAATTCAAAACTGGGAATGCCGGGATGGCTTTAGTGGTTAAGCACCCGCCTTGCAGATCCAGTGTCTGAGGATCAAGTCCTGGCCCCAGCCTGTGCAGACCCATGAACTGAACTGGGTGTGCTTCCCATGTGGGAGGCCCCTGACCCAGTTCCTGCCCTGTGTGGCCCGGCATCCACCAGTGTGGAATGCAACTATGTCAAAAACTAATGACGTACAACTATGGAGATTGCTCTGGGCCCTTCCCCTTCAATCTCTGTTTCTGTCAAAACAATAAAATAAATCTCTAAAAAAAAAAAAATCAAACCTGCAATTTCAAAGTGGTCTTTGGATACATAATTGATATAAATAAGCACAACAAATGTAAGGTAATCTAAGATTAATAGGTTATATTTATATAATAGAACTATTTAATTTTTTTAAAAATCAAGCCAATAATTGAGAAACTTGAAACCTTTTCTGATATGTTTAGAAGTAGAAAAGCATGACAAACAAAATATTTTGTTGATTGGTATGTGAATGCTAAAATTGTAACCTTCATTTATCTAATCTGCTTTGATATATTATCTTTGTTCTTTCCACAGTTTGAATAGAAATTTCTCACTAAATGTTAAAATATTAAATGAAATAAGTCAATATTCAGGAGAAGATTTAAAATTAGTATGAGACCTTTTTAAAATAGTAATTGAGTAAAAAGTTCAAATTAAATTTACCTTCTAAAGGGTTGTATAGAATAATTCGAGGTGCATTACTGCTTAGATTAACTACACTTGAATAACTGAAAAACTGATAACAGTATTGCTATTTACAGCAGTTGATGTCAAACAACTTCTCAGTCCAATATTCAGATTTGTTTGTGTTTCGAAATTGATATACAAGGGCTGATCGGAAAAAAATCCAGCCTTTGTTAACATAACAAGAAAGGTTACACATGTGGCTAGATATTTCCAGACAGCCCTCGTATAACTGACATATAACATTATAATGGTTTCAAATATAGAACATAATAATTCAAGATTTGTATATATGGTGATATGATGACCACAATAAGTCTAATGAACATCCAACACCACACAGTTACATATTATTTTTTCTTATGATGAGAAGTTTTAAAATATACTCTCAGGGATTTTCAAGTACATATACAGTATTTTTAACTATAGTAACCACATTGTACACATTATACCTCAGGACATATTTGTGTTATAATTGTAAATTTATACCTTTTGCTCACTTTCACTCATTCTGCCCCACCTCCATATTCACTTTTAACTTAACTGAAGAGAAATGAATTTAAAACAACTACTGGACACTAAGCAATGAACCACTTTACTCATAATACAGATTTGTCTCTGGGAAGCCGCAATCCAGTAATAGGGTAAATTTCCCAGCCCACCTTTGTATTACATGTGTATACACATATTCATTCCCTAACTCTAAGGACCAAGTCTTAGACGTTTACTTAGAAAAAGAAGCTGAACATTATTAAGCTAAATATACAACTTAAGAAATTAGAAAAACAACAGAATAAAATCTAGAAGAAAGCAGAATCTATTTTAGCCTAAAAAGGAGGGTAGAGGGAATTGCCCTTGAGACTTTTCAAACACAACTCTGGGCTACATGTAGGTTTGAGAACTTGATTTCACAGTGCCAAAATGTTTCAAAATACTTCTAGCTATGAAATTAACAACAAAAAGATCCCAGGGCAGTGACGATAGGCCCTGGTGTCTGTCAAAGAAGCAAACATAAAATCCCTTAGGTAACAGGGCATTACAACCACGCAAGAGTCTCATAGATAAAGTCTCACTAACAAAGAACTCCCAATATAAAGTTACACAACACATAAAGAAACAATCTACAATGAGCAAGAGTTAAGAATATACAGAAGATAGAATTAAATTTTCAAAAAATTTAGTAACAGACCTGAAAATAACAAATAATTATATTTAAAACAATTATACATAAAACAAACAAAAATAAGCTCATATAGTTTTATGCATATTATATTTTACAATATATATAAAATATAGTTATATTTGCAGTGACTTAATGCCCTGTACCATAATAAATCATATTTTAATCATAATGAGTTGATATTCCCAGATCGTTTAATATCCATATATTAAAAACAAATATGTGGGTAAGCTGGGATGGCTCAGCGGGTTAAGCGCTCGCTTTGAAGCCCCAGGGACCGAGGATCGAATCCCGGCTCCAGCCCATGCGGACCCACATGCTGAACTGGGGTGTGCTTCTCAGTTCAGCTCTTGCCGGGGCCTATGTGGGAGGTTCCTGGCTCAGTTCCTGCCCTGCGCAGCCCCACGCCCACCAGTGGAGTGAAACTATATGGAAAACTAATGCTGTCAACTATGGAGACTGCTCTGGGCTCTCTTCTCTCTGTCTCTCTATCTCTGTTTCTCTCTGTCAAAAATCAATAAATCTTTAAAAACAAATAAACAAAACCAGTATGTGTTAAATCTACTCTGTATCAAGCATTGTACTAGTTGCTTAAATTAGGGTTATCCTCTCATAAACAAGGATCATTTGTAATGGATGATGATGTACAGTTTATAATTCACATCCAGCATGGCACTGAAACAATATAATCACTATTAGACACCTTTACTTCAGAACAAATAGAAGCCTCTCAGTCTAAATTATTTTAGTTCTAAACCATAATGTTTGACTTAACACCCTTTTCAGAAGGAAAACAAATAGCACAAAATGTATAACTAATACAGAAATAGAAAAAAAAAAGAGAGAACCAATTTTTAATATTTTGTTTATACAAAATTAGAGCTGAAAGGAAGCCAGAAATTTTCCTTCACACAAAACTGGTAAAAGAGAAAATTATGTTCAACTAAAAAAATACCGTCTACTAGAGCACTTAGACAAGAAAAAGAAATAAAAGATACCCAAATTGGAAAGTATAATTATCTGTTTGCACAGGACACAGACTTATACGTAGAAAACTCCAAAGACATCACACACACACACACACACACACACACAAACTTTTAGGACAACAAATTCAGCGAACTCAGGATATCAAACCTGTATTTTAAAACATCAGTTGTGTTTCTATATGCTAACAATTAACAATGAGGAAAAAATTAATAAAACAACTCCAAAAGGAATGAGATACTTAGGAATGAACTTAAAAAGGTGAGTTATATGCTGAAAACTACAAAATAGTGCTAAAAGAAGTTACAGAACACAAAATAGATGGGAAGATGTCCTGTGTTCATGAATTGCAAGATTTAATATTAAGATAAGGAGTTAATCTTTAATGGGTATAGAATTTCAGTTGAAAAAGATGAAAATGTTTGCTGATGGATGATGTCTATGGTTAAAAAATGATGTGAATGGACTTAATGCTACAAAATAGTACACTTAAAAATGGTTACCGGTAAAATGGAGGGAAAGCTTGGATGGCTCAGTGGGTAAAGAGCTCGCTTTGAAGCTCCAAGGACCGAGGATCGAATCCCGGCCCCGGCCCATGCGGACCCACACTTCAATTCTTGCTGGGACCTATGTGGGAGGTTCCTGGCCCAGTTCCTGCCCTGCGCAGCCCCACGCCCGCCTGTGGAGTGAAACTATATGGAAAACTAATGTCAACCATGGAGACTGCTCTGGGCCCTCCCCCTTCTCTCTGTCTCTGTTAATCTCTGTCAAAAATCAATAAAATAAATCTTTTAAAAAAAAATGGTTAAAATGGTAATTTTATGTTACATATCTTTTACCACAATAAAGAAATTCACATAAAAAGTTAACTGGGACATGAAATCATACCTGTATAGTAAAAAAAAAAAAAATATATATATATATATATATATATATATATATATATTTATTTATTTATTTATTTAGCATTTTAATAAATATCTTCATTAGCTTTATTTGATATGGATTGTGCCACTGACATGGCATTCAATTTTTTATCTTATCATGAAGTTTTATTTTAATAATGAGTAGTATAAAATTCATTTTCTGTGTATACAGTAATAGCAGTGTTGGAACTGAAAACAGGGTCAAAATACTTGCCTGTATTCTCTTTACATTAATAATTATATTAGTGTCCTTTATCATTAATTCTCTCTCTCTTATAAAATCTTCTAAGTTAAAGCCTATTATATATGTGTATAAACTAAGACCCTCCAATTTGGAAGAGATATATGTTATATCCAAGTGCCTTTTCAGTTGGGATTACTTTGTTGATTATCATGGGAATATATAGTAACTGTGAGAATTTTCATACTTTTCCAGAGAATAAAATGAGAGGGTACACTTCACATTTCATTTTCTGAAGACAAAATAATCTTGATACCAAATTATAAGACAAAGATATTACAAGAAAGAAAAGTTAGGGAAAGCTGGGATGGCTCAACGGGTAAAGCGCTTGCTTTGAAGCCCCGAGGACCAAGGATCGAATCCCGGCCCGGGCCCATGCGGACCCACATGCTGAACTGGGGTATGCCCCCAGTTCAGTTCTTGCCGGGGCCCATGTTGAAGGCTCCCGGCCCAGTTCCTACCCTGCGCAGCCCTGTGCCCACCTGTGGAGTAAAACTATATGGAAAACTAATGTCAACTATGGAGACTGCTCTGGGCCCTCCCCTTTCTCTCTGTCTCTCTCTGTCAAAAATCAATAAAATAAAACTTAAAAAAAAAAAAGAAAGAAAGGCAAGTGTCAATCATGACTATATATCTCAATATATTAGCAAACACAACCCAGCATGATATGAGACTACAACTAAATTGGACTTGTTCTAGAAATGCAAGATCATTTAATATTGGAATAGCCAATCAATGTAATTTGCCACATTAAAAGACTAAAAAGTAAAAACACAAGTATATAATTATCACAGTTGAATAAAAACTTTACATATCAAAAACTCATCTATTAATATTACAAAAAAGTAAGACAACTAAAATCTTACTGAAATTAAAAAATACAGAGAGATTATCACGTTCATAGGGTATATGAACAAATAGTACATACTCAATATTTCCACTAACAAATTGAGATGGATATTAACATTATCCCCATTTTTACAGCTGATGAAGCTGTGGCACAGAGAATGAATAATGTGATAATAAGTTGCAGAGAAAAATCTCAAGTTGTCTGATTTCAAAGTCTCTTCCATAGATTCCATTATATAGAATTACGCTAAATTGGTCCAGTCTCTACTTTGTATGACACTAACTTCAATTCAATGTGTTTCAGTTTTATAGTAAATAAAATTAGGTTACTGGTCTAAATGATCTCTCTGATACCGGTAGTTCCTTTCAATAATATAGTTGTTAAGTTGATGAAATTAAGAGAAACACCTTTGCTCATTTGTCAAAGTGCAAAATTATTATACCAAAATAAGATGAAGCTGATTCTTAGGGCTGACAAAAGAGTTTATGACAAGAAGTGGGAAGTAACAAACACAATTTAGCTAGTTTTCCCTGGGAGGAAAAAAAAATAATACATGTTAGAGAAAGTAAATTACTAACATTCTATTCTTCCGTTTGAAAGATTACTACAGGAACTAAACACACTACTCCAATTTTCCTTTCTTTTCTTTTGGTACTCACATTCTCTGCCAAATCTTAGAAATATGCTTGAACACATTTGGGGATAGTATTAAGTGTAACTATAATTCTAGAGCATTCATGCTAGTACTAAGCAAATCACATTTAAATGACTGAAATATACTTGTTTGAGTCAGAAAATGAGACCAAATATAGTATCTTTAAAGATTCTGGATTCAACTCTATTTCCTCCACCCGTTAGTTTTTATACCAGGTATCAACATATTTCAACAGGTAAAGAAAAATTAAAATAGCATTTCTGGTATTAGATTAGTTTTGAAATAGACACAAATCATATAAGATGCATATAATTTCTTCAGGGCAAAATTATTTCATTAAAAGTTAATCAACCCTTGTACATCAATGTCCATGGCTTTTTTCATTATAGCCAAAAGGTAGAAACAACTCAGATGTCCATCAACACATCAATAGATAAACAAAATATGCTTATATACAATGAAATGTTATTCAGCCATAGAAATGAATGAAATTCTGATATATGCCATTACATGGATGAATCTTAAAACATGACACTGAATGAAATAAGCTAGACACAAAAAGACAAATGCTTTATGATTCCTCTTATATAAGATACCGTACCCAGAATAGGCAAATTCACAGACATGAAGAACATTAGAGGTTACCAGGAACAGGGATGTGAGAATGGTGGGGGCAGAAAGTCATTTTTTTTTTTCATTGTTTACTTCTACGTTTTCTTTTTTTTTTTAATTTATTGTTAAATTTGATGAGGTTACATTGGTTGGTAACAATTAGACAGTTTACAGATGTACAAGTCCACCTCACATCATTCATGCATCGTATTTTAACGGGTACATACAGAGTTTCGGTTTGAAATAATGAAAAAGTTCTAGAAATGGATAGTTGTTATGGTCATATAACACTGTGAATACATGGGCTGTCTGGAAAGTATCCAGCCACTTAATATAAAAAATAGATGCAGACAGCCCTTGTATAGTTAAATCCACTGAATTGTATTTTTAAATGGTTAAGCTAAATTTTATGTACTTAAATATTTACTACTCCCAAAATTAGCAAAAACAGTTATCAATGATATTGAAAACATAATACAATATGTACAAGACAGATTAAGAAAAACAAAGATTCAAAAGACCAGTTCTTAGTACTCAAAGATGTTAAAGAAATTTCAACTCAAAGCAACACTGCAGATTAAGATGAAATGAACATTTTCCTTTTCTATTACAAAAGCATGAGAATTTTGGATAAATGCAACAAGAATTTGTTTTAACACATAAAAAGTGCTATATGTCTTTTCTTTGGCCTAGATCCATTCTCTATGCTTTACCATTTCTGTGCCTGGGAGGGTAACCTATATGAACAATATGTACTGATACTCTCATCCTTTGGTTTGTGGTTGGTGTCAGCTAATGAGGAACAGTGGCAAGAAACAGGAATGAGGACAAATTAAGATAGGGTATTTATACCCTGTTCTGATTACCTCTCCCTCCCTGCCTTTAAGCCTGTAGGTAGCAACAACATCCTCTTACTGCTAGCTCCAGGTACTGTACTATATACCTGAGGTTTCCCTTCCCAGTTAACACTTTGTCCTTTTATCAAACCCTCCTAAAATTGCTCACTCTAAGAATGCTATCTTTTTACAACTAATATGATAGCCAAATCTGACATAAATACATATCTCAAGTTGTCAGAAATGAAGAGGAAACACAAATTCTGGGAAATTAATGGAAACTGAGTACAAGGTGGTAAATGGAAGTATTAAACTCAGGTAAGGGTTTAGGGTTTGAGCAATAGCATTTTAACACTTACTCAGGGACTGAAGACAAGGTTTACAGCTAAAGTTGAAGTGCCCTTTATATAAGGCCTAGAGGCTTCAAAATGCTCAAGTAGTATCATGGATGCTTTCTTTATAGGGCAAAGTGGGGACAGAACAAGAGAGAAAAACATCAGCCTTTCTTTCCTCTCACTTTAATCTCCTGCTTGTATCAGCCATTGAATGATGCCACAGAGGTTACAAATAGCCAAAGAAAGTGAGTTGGAATTTAAAAAGGGAACTGAGGAAATAACCTAAAAAGAAAAGAGCTAATGAAAGTGGGAGTGAAAGGGGAAAAAACAGAAAAAGGAAGGAAGGAAGGAAGGGAGGGAGGGAGGGAGGAAGGACAGACAACGAAGAGAGGATGAAAGAAAAGTGGTTCAAAGACATGCAGAGAGAAAATAAGATGAACACTGGGACTTACTCAGAACTGTAGCTGAGTAGCTGACTATGCCCCACGTAACTTGTTAACAGATTTTCAAAAATATATTAGGGGTTAAATAATGATGTCATTTCAATTTGCCTTTTCATTTTCTTGTTAGACCTGGCTGCATGAAGAAATGTCTGCCACACTAAATTATATACCACAGTAGCCCTACTCTGTTACAATACTATTTTGTTACAAAGGGGGGATATAATTATAAAATAATTTCAATGTAACAATTTTATTTAACTCATCAATACTGTGTTGCTGAGGCAGTATTAAAAATATTAAGAATATATTTATCAAAGAAGTACTATAATTCGTATTTCCTAACCTGTGTGCTGAGAAAACATGGGATGTCATAACTATGCTGAGACATGGATTATCCTGGACCTCAGTATCTTTGGGAGAGGCCTGGGGTGAATAGAGTTTCCAATGACATAGAGTTTATTCTGATCACTCCAGGTACAAATGTTATTTTCTATACATACAAGTGAAAACTGTGGGGAAGTACAGCTATAACCAACCGCAAAATATATACTGTGTGTATTTAAATCTGGGGGAAGCCGGGATGGCTCAGCAGGTTAAGCGCTTGCTTTGCAGTCCCAGGGACTGAGGATCGAATCCCGGCCCCGGCCTGTGTGGCCCCATATGCTGAACTGGGGAGTGCCCCCAGTTCAGTTCTCGCTGGGGTGAGACCCCGGCCCAGTTCCTGCTCTGTGCAGCCCCATGCCCACCTGTGGAATGAAACTATGCGGAAAAACCAATGGTGTGCAACTATGGAGACTGTTCTGGGCCCTCCCCCTTCTCACTATCTCTGTCTCTGTATCTCTCTCTCTCTGTCAAAAACAAAAAGAAATCTTAAATCTGTATATATACAGTCCTGTTACTTACATGATACTAATGCTTATGAAATATTTTCTTATAACCAAAAGATTGCTAAAATATAATGATCAAGAGGAGCAAAGGGATGCTAGAGCTTTCCAGGAATGCCATGTATTCCCAGAAACTGCACAAAGCGAATTCAGTGCAACGGCATCCAAAGCTAACTAGGCATAAAGGCTTTCGAATGAATTAAAAAATATATATATACTTGCCCTCTTGTCCTCCACAGCCCCATTCATTAAGCATCTTCTCCAGTAAGAGAACAAGGTTTTATTTCCATTCAATAAGTAATACATTTAAATATACAGGCAAATTAATCCAAATTACAAAAGTATTTCTTAAATATGCATTCAGAGGATCACAGTAAATTACTTACCATGTGAGAACTCAAAGTAAAAGAAATGAAAATCACAAAGGTCACTTTAAAAGTTCTAGCAACACTATAAACAAAAGGATAAGAGAAATGAAAGCTTGGGCACCAAGTCTGAATATTGGATGAGTTAACCACATACTGAGTAACAGATGAAACATTTATATGGGCAGGAGAAAACAATGACTATTTTCTGATGTCATCATTTGCTGGCTAATTCTGAGAGGTAAATTTAATTTCAGATACAGAGTTAAACTTGATCTTCATATAAATATTTTCTTGAGAGCAAGAAGAGAAACATGAAATATTGAATACATGAATACACCCTTAAAGTTCTAATGTTAAATTAGCTCAAAGCCTTCACATTGATAATCATATCACAAGAGTCTTCACAAAAATCTTCCTGCCCTTTATGGAAAACAAACCAGCTAAGTGATTTTATTTCTCGGGGAATAAGCTTCCCAAGTGACTGTGTGTTTCAAATCCACATTGGACTACTAGTAACCATTCACCTCTTTTCTTGACCACACTATATAAATAAAAGAAGACGGTATATACTAAAAATGTTTTCAACCTACTCCCTCTTATTTCTGTGCTACTTCTATAAGCTGCCTTACATAGTCTTTCTTGAATATTGTAATAAATTAATCTATTGTATTAAAATTCTTTCCCTTGAACTTCCATTTCACACAAATCAGATTAAATGTGTAGTTAATACAAAACTAATAAATCTACTAGGAGCATTTTTATTATTTATCTTTATAGCCCAGTCAGAAAAAATCCTCTACATTATAATTTTAAATTTATTGTAGTCATTTAAGAAACTTATTAGTAAAATCAGAATTAATTTCTTTTCAAGTGATTGAGAAACTACTTCCCTTTGCTAACCTCTCCCTTTCTTAATTTCTTCACTTTTCTAATGTAGATACCATTCTTCAAGTATATTATATTCATTATAAACTAAAGTAAAGTTGTTATTGTCTTAATCATTTTCCAAAATCCATTTTAATGTTACTTCCTTTGCAAAATACCCACAGATCTCACTGAATAAATGTTACCGTCATTCCTCTGTAATTGCAAGGCATGTTCAACTCTATTACATTTCATATCAAAGCCATGATATGTAGATTGGCCACTGCTCAATTCTGACAGCACCATTCATACTGCATTTTGCATGAATGGCAGTCCCTAGATGTAAGACCAACAGGTATAACCATTCCATGTGTGTACTGTGCTTTATGGACTTTCAATGTTTTTTTTTTAAAGATTTATTTTATTGATTTTTGACAGAGAGAAACAGAGACAGAGAGAGACAGAGAGAAGGGGGAAGGCCCAGAGCAGTCTCCATGGTTGACATTAGTTTTCTATATAGTTTTACTCCACAGGTGGGCACAGGGCTACGCAGGGCAGGAACCGGGCTGGGAGCCTCCCACATAGGTCCTGGCAAAAACTGAACTGGGGACACACCCCAGTTCAGCATGTGGGTCCGCATGGGCCGGTATTCGATCCTTGGTCCCCGGGGCTTCAAAGCGAGTGCTTAACCCGCTGAGCCATTCCAGCTTTCCCTCAATATGTTTTAAATATTTCTTTCCAAAAGGCCACTCCCAAAATAGGTGGTCATGTTCATCTTGACATCCCAGTGAATACAGTACTTAGCAAACAACTGTTTAACAAAACACTCTCCTTTCTGACACTGAAATATCACTAGGATTTAACTTCATTTCTCAATTTCACTTGTATATACTTGTCTAGCAATTTATCATGTCAAACTTTGATTACCCTACCAAATTATTTCACAAAGCATATTCTAAGCGATGTTAATAAGTAGGCTACTAAAGGTCTTTGGTTAAGTACATTTATAAACTACTACATTCAATAAAGTTAAATAGTTTTCTTTACTCAGGTGATTTTGTACTTTATCAACATTTGGAATTTCCCAGAAAGAATCCGCTTTTACCCTAGAAGGGATATGCCCATTGACTTCATAGATTCTCCACCTATGTTTCATTTGGGGGGTGGGGGGTGGGGTGTGGGGGTGGGGTGAAATAATCCTATTACTCAGGTCATTGTGTTTCTTATGATTATAGACCTTGGGTTCAGAGAGGATTTTATGAACTTGACCCCAAAGGCAAGGGAAGTAAAAGCAAAAATAAATGAATGGGACTATATCAAACTAAAAAGCTTCTGCACAGCAAAGGAAACCATCAACAAAGAAAAAAGAAAACCAACTGAATGGAAGAAAATATTTGGAAACAATGTCTCTGATAAGGGGCTAATATCTAAAATATATAAAGAAGTCATACAAATCAACAACAAAAATATAAACAATTCAATTGAAAAATGGGCAGAAGACTGGATCAGACACTTCTCTCATGAAGACATTCAAAAGACCAACAGACAGATATATGAAAAAATGCTCAACTTCACTAGCTAGTATGGAAATGCAAATTAAAACTACAAGATACCACTTCACACTTGTTAAGATGGATGTAATCAACAAGACAAAGAATAACAAGTGCTAGAGAGGCTGTGGAGAAAAAGGAACCCTCATACACTGCTGGTGGGAATGTAATTGGAACAGCCACTATGGAAGGCAGTGTGGAGGTTCCTCAAAAAATGAAGAACAGAACTACCATACAACCCAGCAATCCCTTTTCTGGGTACATACCCCCCTCCCCCAAATATAAAACTTTAGTCTGCAAAGATATATGGACCCAATGCTCATTGCAGCACTGTTCACAGTGGCCAAGTTGTGGAAACAACTAGGTGCACATTGATAGATGACTGGATAAAGAAGTTGTGTTACATTTACAACAATAAAATATTACTCAACAATAAGAAAAGATGAAATACTGCCATTTGCAACAACATGGATGGACCTTGAGATCATCATATTAAGCAAGATAAGTCAGATTAAAAAAACTCAAGAACCATATGACTTCATTTATGTGTGTAATATAAAACTGAAAGTAACAAAGAAACAAAAACTCATGGACACAGTAAATAATTTAGTGGTTACCTGAGGGTAAGCGGGGAGGAGGGTTGGGGAAGGAGCTTCAAATATAAGGTGATGGAATGAGAGCTGACTCTGGGTGGTGAGCACACAATGCAATGCATAGACAATATAATGTAGAACTATACCCCTGGAACCTATGTAATTTTTACCAACCAATGTCACCACAACAAATTTAACAATTAGGGGAAAAAAAGATCTGGAATAAGCAGGAATAAAGAAGTTGCTTGTGCAGGGATCAAACAGATCTGCTACAACATGTATGAAAGCCTCAAAGCAAGTAAAATAAATTGCCCTTTTAACTTGAGTTTGTTTGACTTCACAAGTTTTAAGAAGAAAGAAGTTAACATTCCCTCTACTTCATTACTTTTCCCATTCTGTACTTTGCCAACCCCAAAACAAAAACATAAAACTCCTGCCTCCCTCTATTATAGTATTTCTCAGAGGTAAAAGTTCAGCCCTTTAGGGCAGACCTTGGCACTTTCTCAGGGCAAAGGCTACCTCTCCCAGCGTTGTGGTCCACTGGCTATTTTTGGTGGTCCACCAGTGAAACACGATTAATGTCTTGCCCAGCCCTGCTCTAGGGAGTGTTTGGGGTTGACTCAATGATTGTGTATCACTACATATTTCAGAGTTAGGAAGTTGGGAATCTAGAGATCCTAAGATAAACAGGTCAGTCCTACAAAGTAAAGACTATCTCACAAACATTCATATTGATGAAAAGCCTGGTTATAATATTTGGGCAAAAAATTGATTCTGTTTTAAATCTAAAAAAATTTTTTTTCGTTTTTATGTGATTTTATTATACATGAAGAGTTCCAGAAAAGCAATTACTGAAATGAACGAAACACTAATTGTTTTGTTGGAAACTTTACTAAGTTTGCCTCTATTTCAGAAAATTATGCCACCACCAACAATATCAGTTATTGTGATATTGGTATTTAACATAGACATTTGTATCAATCACATGCATACTAATTATATGTACCCAACTTCTTCATTATGTCTTCTAATATAGTCATACCTGAATATTTATGTATTTAAATTTGTATTATTGTACCTTAAATTTCTTTCATCCTGTATATTTTATTTAAAATGTTATATATTTTTGAAATTATATGTATCTGTAGGTTACACTATTTTTATTTTCATTTCAGGATAGTAAAGAAGGCATTATAAAATATTTGCTATCAAGGAGGGGCACTGGCGTGTTGGGTGAAGATAGGACGTTAAACATGAAAAGAAAGGCTTTTATAATCTAAAGGAAGAAGGAGAGGACTTTGGGTCTGACAGGACTGATACTCACTAATCCAAAGATAAAAACACCCTGGTTCCAAACTGGGTCAGAGGCAGAGACAGGAGGGGAAAGGAAAACATAAGCCTTTTTCATTCAGCTTCTAAATTTACATTCACACTTCTGAGGAAACATATCTTTCCTATGTCTCAGTTTTTACCACTTCAGAGAACCCTCACTGTCCTGAACTATCCCAATACCTACTGAAAAGTGATTAAAATACTTGAACCTAAAAAAAACAGTAAATACACAGCCACTGCTATGCCAGCATTTCAATGAGCCTTCCGAATCTGCCAGCTTCCAGACATGAGGTCTTCATTCTCAATCCTGATATGGAACCCCATGGTATATTTTACCCTTCATTTATTAACAGAATTTTTCAGAAACACTTACCTCAGTAGTAGTTCCAATGTCAGCAGATGGGCTGCACGTGCTGGTATCTGGAGGAGCTGTGCCTACACTACTTCGAATTGGAGAAGCAGGGACAGGCCCTGCCATGGTCTCTGGATAGGCTGAAGAAGGACCGAGATTGCCTCTCTTTTGAATCTTATTCCAGACCTTATTCATGAGATCAGTTAGCTCATATAAGAGCTGCACCTGAGCAGAAAGAAAGTGAAGTTCTGTTCACAAGTGACTAAAATACTAAATGTGAGAAAATTAGAATAAGTCCAGAAAAACAAGAACATTTGAAACAAATATCTATGAATGTGTCATTAATCATATTATATCATGATCTATAATCTTTAATATATAATTATATATTATCATTAATATTTTACCATTACATGATGATTCTCATGAGATACAATGAAAAAATCCACGTAAAAATTTTACAAATAAGCAATTATCATGATTTGATTAAACAAATATAATAAATTTATTCACACTTGAAATTTGCCACATATTCACTACATGATAATTTATATTTAGCATTTCTGTAGGAAAATAATTATGCCATTATAATGCTAATATAACAGGTTATTATGAGATAGATTTCTTTTAATATGTGAATAGGACAAACACAAAAGAAATGCCTCTTAAACAGAGGTCAGAATCAAAATTAGAAATCAAATACAAGGGCTGTCTGGAAAATATCAAGCCACATAATATAAAAAACGAAGGCATTTATGGCTCAGTTTTTCCCAGACTTCCCTTGTATATCCTTGTAAATATGATTACTTAGTGATATATGAAATAATTACTATTCTCATTTCTGAATGATTCCCACATTTAAATTCTATTTCTCTGAGGAATATACCTGAAATTGAATTTCCTACACAGCAAAATAAAGTGAAAAAGAATGATATAACATAAAACAGTAAAAGAAATATATTATATATGAGACTTTTCTATAGATAAAGACTATAAACCATCCAACTTACTATTCCTTTCAGATTTGTCATTCCAATATTCAGAGAAAAAAATGTTTAACTTGCACATTGTTTGACTAAGTTCTAAGATATTTACACAAGATTTCATAAATAAGCATTAATCATGGAATTTGTATGACAACATATTGCCATATACTGTATAAAACAAGCCCAAGGGGGAAAAAATGCAAACACAATATATAAGCAAATCCACAGCTGGATACCATATTCTGCTTGCCATTAAAAAAAATAAGAAAAAAATTCTCATATTTATAAAAAGTTTCAGCCCCAGGATACATCCAGATGATAAAGCTGGCTTCTTATGTGGGCAGAACAGATGCATAAAAACACTGTTGTCAATCCTTATTTGATATAAAACAGTACTGGTTAGTTTTCCCTTTCTTTTTGTGTGATGAAGTCTCAAACCTCAAGTTGTGGCTCTTTTTGTTTAAAAAAATAATCTAATAGCTAAATGTATTACAAAAAACCTCTTAGAAAATTTTAGTTCAAATTTTTTGTCCTTCATAATCTTGAGTTAAGTTTTCTCTGAAAAGAATCAATTTCGTTGCAAACAAAAATTTTTTAAATGATTATTTTCCTTTTTTATAAACAATTAGAACAAACGAGGAAAGCATAAACCAAGAAAAACAGGTCCTAAGGGTATGAAGTTTATTTACTTAAGGGATTGACGATGCTTTATTGTCACTACTTCTGATTTTAACTGTCACCATTAAATAATTGTATATGAATGTCACCAACTACACCATGTATTTAACATGGCAAGCAAACACTGACATAAACTTTAAACATACTTTTATTTCCAAGAAGAGAGTTGCTATCACAGAATTCGGACTTCTCAAATTCAGAGATTTAAAAAATAAGGCAAAAAAATTTGAAGCTAAATGTTCAGTTCTTATTCTTTAAGCTGCACTGAAAACTATACCAATTAAAGCCACAATGAGCTACTTATACCCATCTATTAAAATTTCTAAAATTAAAAAGCCTAACCATAACCAAGTACTACTGGTGAGGAAATAGAGCAACTGAAACTTTTGTTTACTGTTGATGGAAATGCAAAATTTAGAATACAATGTGGCAGTTTCTGAAAAAGATATATACCTAACATATGATCCTGCCATTTGCCTTCTAAGTAGTTCTTCAAGAAAAGTAAAAGTCTATGTCTACACAAAGACCTGTATACAAATATTCAGAGAAGCAGGGATGGCTCAGTGGGTTGAGAGCTTGTCTTATAGCCCTGGGGTGCAAGGATAAGGACTGTATCCGGGTCCTGGCTCATGCAGATTGATATGCTAAACTGGGTGTGCCCCCTCCCCCATTTGGTTCTTGCCTGTTTGAGCTTACCATGTAGGAGGCCCCTGGTTTGGCTTGCACCCCAGGCATGCTTCAGAAGCCCCCCGGCCCAGCCTGCCCTGCACATCCCCACACCCACCTGTGGAATGAAACTATATAGAAAACTAAGAATGTACAACTATGAAGACTGCTCTGGGCCCTCCCCCTTCTCTCTCTCTCTCTCTCTCTGCCAAAAACAATAAAAATAAATCTTACAAATGTTCATAGCAGTTTTATTTGTAATAATTCAAAACTGAAAAAGCAAAAACTCTAATGTTCATCAATAAGTAGATGAACAATTTGTAGTATTTCCATACAACAGAATGATACTTAGCAGTGGAGACAACTCACAACAATGCATTTGGCCCGGGAACTGCTAAGGAATGTAGAGTGCAGTGGTGGTTCAAGAAGTTTTGCAAAGGAGATGAGAGCCTTGATGATGAGAAGCATAGTGGCTGGCCATCGGAAGTTGACAAAGACCAATTGAGAGCAATCATTGAAGCTGACCCTCTCACAACTACATGAGAAGTAGCCCAAGACCTCAATGTGGACCATGCTATGGTCATTCAGCATCTGAAGCAAATTGGAAAGGTGAGAAAGCTTGATAAGTGGATACCTTGTGAGCTGACTGAAAATTCTGAAAAAAATCATTGTTTTGGAGCATCAACTTTTCTTATTCTACACAAGAACAATGAACTATTTCTAGATTGGATTGTGACATGTGATGAAAAGTGGATTTGACATGACAACCGGTGATGACCAGCTCAGTGGTTGGATCAAGAAGCTCCAAAGATGGGGAAGCCGGGGTGGCTCAGTGGGTTAAGCGCTCACTTTGTAGAGCCGGGGACCAGGGATCGAATCCCGGCCCCGGCCCATGCGGAACCATATGCTGAACTGGGAGCTCCCCCAGTTCAGTTCTCTGTCTCTGTATCTCTCTCTTTATCTCTCT
Organism: Craseonycteris thonglongyai; assembly: GCA_004027555.1. NCBI lineage: Eukaryota > Metazoa > Chordata > Mammalia > Chiroptera > Craseonycteridae > Craseonycteris > Craseonycteris thonglongyai. Next base: position 3,647 of record PVKE010011798.1, on the reverse strand, counting down.
CTCTCTCTGTCAAAATAAATAAATAAATAAAATTTTATATATATATATATATATATATATATATATATAAATAAAAGAAGCTCCAAAGCACTTTCCAAAGCCAAACTTGCACCAACAATAGGTCATAGTCTGCTGCCAGTCTGATCTACCACAGCTTTCTGAATTCTGGAGAACTGACTCCATCTGAGAAGCGCTCAGCAAATCAATGAGATGCACTGAAAACTACAATGCCTGTAGCTGTCATTGGGCAACAGAAAGGGCCCAATTCTTTTCCACAACAATGCTTGATGGCATGTCACACAACCAACGCTTCAAAAGTTGAATGAATTGGACAAGAAAGCTTTGCCACAGCCGCCATATTCACCTGACCACTCACCAACTGACTACCACTTCTTTAAGCAACTAGACACATTTTTTGCAGGGAAAATGCTTGCACAAGAAGCAGGATGCAGAAAACGCTTTTCAAGAGTTCACCAAATCCCAAAGCACGGATTTTTACACTACAGGAATACACAAATTTATTTCTCTTCAGCAAAAAAATGTGTTGATTGTAATAGTTCCTATTTTGATTAATAAAAATGTGCTTGAGCCTAGTTATGTTTTAAATTTCACATACCAAAGCTGCAATTACGTTTGCATGAACCTAACAGTTAAGGTCTCCAGTTGACATAGAGACCTAAAACAATGTCTGATATGACAATAAATTTTCTCAGGGCCTGTCCTACATACAGAGCTGGTACTATATTTTAAACTATATAAACTATTAATACTTGAGGATGTTATATCTGAGCAATAATGACTCAAACTAGTTAATGTACAAGGGTCAACATATGATATCACTAAAGATTTTAAGTACGTATTTAAGTAGGAATCGCTTTCTAAAATGCAATCAAGCTCACACTCTGACTACAATCAAAAGTCCACAAAGCGGGAAGCTGGATGATTCAGTGGGTTAAGAGCTCACTTTGCAGCCCCAGGGACTGAGGATCGAATCCCAGCCCATGCAGACCCATTTGCTGAACTGGGGAGTGCCCCCAGTTCCGTTCTCACCAAGTTGAGACCCAGGCCCAGTTCCTGCCCTGTGCAACCCCATGCCCACTTGTGAAATGAAACTATGTGGAAAAACCAGTGATATTCAACTATGGAGACTGTTCTGGGCCCTCCCCCTTCTCTCTGTCTCTGACTCTGTATCTCTCTCTCTCTCTCTCTCTCTCTCTCTCTGACAAAAACAATAAAAATAAATCTTAAAAAAAAAAAAAAAAGTCCGCAAAGCTTCTGATAATATCAGGGATGTCCAGAAAAGGTACAGCCAGTGTCAATATAACGAGACTGGTTAAATGACTGGAGACTTTACAGACAGTCTTCATATATGCAAAGGCTATTGTTGTGTATTTACATTGTTCTAGTGAAAAAACTCGAACTTTCATTGTATTCTTTAAAAAGTCCATGGTGCGCGCGCACACACACAGACACACAGATGAAAAGTACTGTTCTTCACAAAAAACACAAACAACAAAAACAGATGTTATTTGTGAGCAATGACTCATGAGAAAGAGGCTTAGGGGAAGCCGGGATGGCTCAGTGGGTTAAGTGCTCACGTTGCAGAGCCGGGGACCAAGGATTGAATACCGGCCCCAGCCCATGTGGACCCATATGCTGAACTGGGGAGTTCCCCCTGTTCAGTTCTCTGTCTCTGTATCTCTCTCTCTCTCTCTGTCAAAAAAAACAAACAACAACAAAAAAAAACAAACAAAAAAAAAAAAGAGGCTTAGCTTGACTCATTAATCTTAAAAAATAAAACAGTACAAGAAATTTTAGGATCCTATATGCAAGTGAATATTTGTATTTTAGTGGTCCAAATTACTCTTTTCATAAGATAGGACACCCTGAAAATAAAAAGAGACATATTCATATGACTTCACTAATAAAGATTAAGCATATTTGGCAAAAGAAGCCACAAACTTTAAAGGCAAATAACTGCATTACAGATCCAGGGCTTGTACGTATAGAGGATGAGTGAAGCTTTTCAAATTGCTAAGAAATTTCACAAAAAATTGGGTAAATGACATAAATTATCAATCCACAAAAGAGCAAATTCACTGGCCAATAAACATTAAAAAAATTGCTCAACCTTATTAATAATCTTGAAAATACAAATTAATGTAAACAATATAAATTGTCAAGTCACAAAAAAAGCAAACTCAATGGCCAATAAACATTTGAAAAGATGCTCAAACATATGGTTGCATTTCCCTTCAGCATGAAGAACTTTAGAATTTCTTGTAGTGAGGTGCTATTGGTGATAGATTATTTTATGTGAAAATGTCTTTATTTAGTCTTCATTCATAAAAGTTAAATATATATATTTAAATTAATTTATTTTTTTTTAATTTAGAATTCTGGATTAAAGGTTTTTTAAATTTTTCACAATTTAAAGATGTTTCTTTTCTGACCTCTCTATAGTTTATGAGAAGCTAAAAATCAAAACTTGGTTCTCTTGTATGTAATGCATCATTTTTCTCATGATACTTCAAGATTTGCTCTTTATCTGTGGCTGTCAACAGTTGGATTATGTATGTAGATATGGCCTTCTTTGTGCTTATCTTATTCAGCTTTGTTTCCCTCATTTCTGGCTTATATGTAGTACTCAGTAACTATTACTGACTTCACATGGAGGGGAAAACGATCAAGCCATCATTTATAATTTTGACAGAATCCAGAGGGGCATCTGGATATGCTAAGCAACCACTCACAAGAAAGAGGTTTATTTGGAGTCTCATGTTTTATCATTAAAATTTAGATTAATCTGGCACACAAGGATATAAGAGTATTAACTTTTTACCAAATCTGTGAGTACCGGTATATACTGATACTTCAAAGTGTTATATTGTTTTGTGGCTTCTTATTCTTAGAATACTGTTACAGTCCACCAGGGATATTTAGACCAATACAAAGAAGGTATCACATTTTCTATCAGAATCAATCTAAACTAACAAAGAGCACTCATATAGCATTTCAGAGTTTACAAAGTACTTTCCTGAGTATCTCAAACTTCCCAACAACCTTGTGATCAACTTCGTTTACAGCAGCTGGTAATAATGTAATAGAAGTTGGTTTATGAGGACTTAGCAAGAAGATCAAGTAGAATTAAGTGAATAGGTAAGAATCATTACATTTTGAGTGAAAAGGGATGTTTAGGGTATAAGGTCCATTCAGCCTTGGTTTAATCCTCAAAAAAAAAAACGTGTGTGTGTGTGTTTGCAGGGTGGGGGTGGGGGGCTTAGCATTAGGGAGCAGCCTCAAGGAGGCCCTAGGAGCCAAGTGATGGGTGGAAGGAACAAGAGGGAGCAGACATTAGAAGAAAATACCAGGACTAACATGAGCTCTATCTATATTGTTTAGAACTGGTTTATATTTAAACAACAAAATCTGAGCTTAGTTCCAAACAAGGTGGCTATCTAAAGAAGATATCCGGGGAAGCCGGGATGGCTCAGTGGGTTAAGCGCTCACTTTGCAGCGCCGGGGACCAGTGATCGAGTCCCAGCCCCGGCCCGTGCGGAACCATATGCTGAACTGGGAGCTCCCCCAGTTCAGTTCTCTCTCTCTCTCTCTCTCTCTCTCTCTCTCTCTCTCTCTCTCTCTCTCTC